>VZTI01002517.1:268673-323959 GCA_013397865.1 Struthidea cinerea
ATGGATGGATGGATGGATGGATGGATGGATGGAGGGATGGATGGATCCATGGATGGATGGAGGGATGGATGGATGATCTGGGCTGTCTGCTGGAGACCTGGTCTCACACTGCTGGCCATGCACAGAGGGAAGGAGCTGCCAGCTCAAGCTCTTTGCTGTCGCTTAACCAAAGCCCAGCCACAGCAGGGCTCTGTGTGTGGAGCCACCTGACCACCAGGGCTTGGAGCAGCCCCTGCCTGGCTCCCGGTGTGGACCTGCTGGAATGCCCCCAGAACTCTGCTGTGCTGGGAAAGAGTTAAAACCTGGGTGTTCCCACCCCAACACAATGCCCCATCCCTGCTGCAGCAGCGACTTGGAGGTCTCCAGGCCAAGGGCAGCGCTTGAGGAGGCACTAACAACAACCTCAGGGAAGGGGCACCCAAGGAAAAGCCAGTCCCTGCTCCTGCCCCAGCTCTGGGGCTGAGCTCAGGCTGCCTAGGCAGATCCACCTCCCTCCCCCAGCCTGCGGACAGGCAGGGGCTCAGCTCCCACCCGGCCAGTGTCAGTAAATGCAGTTTCACCTGGGCAGCAAGGAGCTGGGATTGAACGGCCTTTGTTCTAGTTCCAACTTTAAATAATATGAACCTTCCTACAGTAGGCAGCATTATCACTAATCCCTACAGCTGAGCCTGAAATAAGCTTACAAACCATGCAGCAGCACTGTGGGAAGAACAATTATTCCAACAAAGGATGGAGAGGGGAGGGAACAACCATGAGCTCCTTGGATTAGATGGAGGGTGAACGCAATTGTCGTCAGTTCACAGTAAATAAATAATAAATAGAATTTAAAAAACAAAAAAATGCCACCAAAACACGCAACAAACAAACCCCAAGAACAAATGCAGTGTGAAGGCCCGGTAAAATATTTACAATTATTTCAGTGGAAAAAAGGTACCGGCTACAGTCAATAGGTTGTAAAACAAATTCAGATGGAAGCTATTGTTTACCCCTAAATCAGCTCTAATGCACTGGCAAATGTGATTATCAGCATTCTGCGGGGAGCAGCAGCATCAGCATTCATTCCAGGTGTGCTCAGTGAAGGCTCTCTTGGCCACAGGTTCATTTGTAATTATTAAAATGCAGCTTGTTAGCCATGCAGCAAGCCCCAAATTCCTGGGCAGCGGCACATGCAGTGTTTGCTTTAATTCATCCTGTGCCACTTCTGCATTATTTTACTGTGTCAGTGCCACGCTGCAAATGAGAAACCCCATCTCGAAGGCTCCGAAGGGAACAGAGCCGAGCACTCTCTGCTACCTGTGACTCGGAGCTGGCACGTCCCTTGTTCCTGGGGAAAGCTTTTCCATCAAGGACAAACAGCTGGCAGCCGCTGTGGCTGTTCCCCCTGCCAGGGGTGGGAAAGGGACCAGCGCAGTGCCTGGGTGCACACCAGGGGGA
Organism: Struthidea cinerea; assembly: GCA_013397865.1. Classification (NCBI taxonomy): domain Eukaryota; kingdom Metazoa; phylum Chordata; class Aves; order Passeriformes; family Corcoracidae; genus Struthidea; species Struthidea cinerea. The sequence goes on from VZTI01002517.1 coordinate 270,108, forward strand.
AGGAAGCGGTGGAGGGAAGGGAAAGGCTTGCTGTCACCCTAAGGACTCACACCCGTGCACTGCTGGGCCACCCCGGCATCCAAATTAACAGCAAACCCGGGGAAGTGACAGAAAAACAGGGAGAGAACCCTTAGGATAGCTTGGGGCATGAGATGTGAGGGGTTACAAAATGGTTTGGCTCGGAAGGGACCTTAAAGCCCATCCAGTGCCACCCCTGCCATGGCAGGGACACCTTCCACTGTCCCAGGCTGCTCCAAGCCCCAATGTCCAACCTGGCCTTGGACACTGCCAGGGATCCAGGGGCAGCCACAGCTGCTCTGGGCACCCTGTGCCAGGGCCTCCCCACCCTCCCAGGGAACAATTCCTTCCCAATATCCCATCTAAATCTTCCTCTGGCAGTTTAAAGCCTTTCCCTCTTGTCCACCAACACCCCCAAGCCCTTTTCCTCAGGGCTGCTCTCCATCCTTTTCCCGCCCAGCCTGTGTTTGTGCCTGGGCTTGCCCCGACCCAGGTCCAGGACCTTGCACTTGGCCTTGTCGAACTTCACCAGGGGGATGCAGGATGCCTCATCTCACTTATCCAAGAGGAAAGCAAGGGCAAATCCACGTGAGAAATCCCGGAGCAGCTCTGCCTCGGCTGGAACCAGGAGCTTCTGAGGAGAGGAGCAGCTGGACACAGCTGCAAGGGAAGATTGGCTCTGGTCGTTAAAGGGTCCAGCACAGGGGGATAGAGAGCCGTGGGATCCAAACGCCTCCCCCAAAACGCCCGTTACATCCCCAAAGCAGAGGGCCAGGTGGAAATCCGATCCTAAGGGTTTTAAAATGTCAGGTAGGGAGGATGAAGATGTTGGGATGAGGGTCCGGAGTGGTGTAAAGAGCACTGCCTGGTGGCCTCACCTCCCAAGGCAGTGGCACCAGGGACGCCACTTATCAGGGGAAGGGAATGGGATTGAGGTGAGCACGGAGCATGTCTGAGCATTCAAATTACAAGCAGGGCTTGTAAGGGACAGGATCTGACATTTAATGCCTCTGTTTGCAAAGTGCTTGACATTCACGATAACAGGAGCGGCACAGGCGGGCGGGGAGGGCTCTGGATTCCCGGGAAAGCGAGTGAAAAGCAGCCTGGTTTTCCCTCTGCGCTAGCTGGGAACATCCCCGGGAGATGCAAAGGCTGCGTGTCTCACAAAACACCTGGAGCGCCCCTGGGATGGGCTGCCTGCGGACTCCTGGAAAAGTCACCTCATCCCCTCGTGCCCGAGCTTTCCTCCCCAGAAGATGGATCGTCCCTCCCGCTCGCCGCTTCCGCGGGAGATGTGCCGCGGGTGTGGAGCACACGCCCGAAGGAGCCAGGCTTCGATCTTAGCTGGGGCTCTGAGGAGCCATTACAAGAGAGATAAAGTTCAACGCTCTGTGTTCTCTTGGAAAGCTGCAGACTGGATGGAAATAACTTACTGTAAAAGGTGTCTCTCCTGACAGCAGCTCCTGGGTGGAAGAGGGGAAATCAGAGTCACAGCTCATGCTTGGCAGGAGCTGGAGGCTTGGAACCGGTTTCAATGCAGGGCTCAGCCTGGAGGTGCCACCTCTGGTGTGGGCAGCTGGGTCCCCAGCAGGAGGTGCCAAGTCCTGGGAGGTGCCCAGGTTGTCTGGACAGGGCTTGGAGCAGCCTGGGACAGTGGAAGGTGTCCCTGCCATGACAGGGGTGGAACTGGATGAGCTTTGAGGTCCCTTCCAGCCCAAACCATTCTGGGATTGCCTTCCCCAGGACAACTCTCCATCCCACATTGGCCTCCAGAAGTTCTCCTGGCATGGCTGGAGAGTGGCCTGCAAGAGCAGACCAGTCTCAGGGTGTCCCCCAACAGTCCCAGGTTTTACAGGGCAGGTCCTGGCAAAGCTGAGCTCAGGAAGGCTGATGACAAAACCACTCAGCGCTGACACACAGCGGTGTTGCCACCACACGTGAACACTGAGTTCCACTGCGGTGCTGAGGGGCTGTCCAGCACAGAGACAGGGCTCCTGTGGTGACAGGGGAGGGAACAGAACCCGAGGTCCCCAGAGCACAGCGCAGATCCTGCTCTCTCAGCCATCCATCCAGCCGTGTCTGCTCTTAATTACATTAAAATAACACTCTCCCACCTCATTTTTTATTATTAGAAACGAACAGATTTGAAGCATTTCCCCTCAAATTATGGTTCACCTGAGTAGATAATTAAGAGACTATAAAGGAGATACACTTTTATGTGTAATTACGCCTACCTCTGCTGCTGTATCGGGGCTTCAAAAATATTTGCAAAACAACTCAAAACTTTTATTTTGTCAGCGCAATAATTGCTGCTTGTCAGGGCTATCTGTGCCAGCCTCTGCTCAAACAGGAGCAGCATCTCACAGGCAGCCTTGCTGGGAGAGGGAGGAGTGTGGAGCTGCAGAGCATCCCAGGAAATCTGCTGGCGGAACAGCTGTGCACACCGAGCCGCAGAGCCGGCGCTGAGCTCACCCGGGGCACGGCCCCGGAAAGGAGGAGGATGTTTGTTTGAGTTGTGTGGGCAGCCGGGAGGATGGAGGGAGGATGCTCAGGCTCCTGGCCTGAGCAGTGCAAGGTTTGTTCCCCGTCCATCGTGGTTGTGGAGACCCACAGGGACAAATCTCCACACACTGCTGGAGGCGTCTGCGTTGGTTTGGCACAGGGAGGGCTCAGCACAGAATCAGAATCCCGGGATGGTTTGGCTTGGAAGTGAGCTTAAAGCCCATCCATTCTACCCCCTGCCAGGGGCAGGGACACCTTCCACTGTCCCAGGGTGCTCTAAGCCCCGTCCAGCCTGGCCTTGGGCACTGCCAGGGATCCAGGGGCAGCCACAGCTGCTCTGGGCACCCTGTGCCAGGGCCTCCCCACCCTCCCAGGGAACAATTCCTTCCCAATATCCCATCTAAGCCATTCCCTCTTGTCTGGTCACTCCGTGCTCTTGTCCAAAGTCGCTCTCCAGCTCTCTTGCCCAGATCTCACAACCCTTTTTGTTCTTCCCTGCATTCGGTGCTCCTGCAGAGGAGCTGGGTCTGTCCCTGCGTGCAGAGCAGGAGCAGAGGAGGTGCGTTCATCTTCCTGAGGAGGACAGGCTGGGAATGGCTTTTCCCTGCTCCTCGGGAGGCTTCCTCTGCTCCGGGGAATGCAGCACTGGCCACCTCTCCCAGCAGAGAGGAGCCTCGGACACTGGTACCCGGTCCGGGGAGAGCCCAGCTCCCTCCAGCCGCCCCCAGGCATCCCGGCACAGCTCAGCCCGGCTGGGCTCATTAACTGAGGCTCGGGATGCCGAGGTTAATTAGCGCAGCTCAACGAGCGGGAGCGGCGCTTGGCACTGCCAGCCCCAGCCCGCCCCGGCTGCTCCCCGCATCCCACCGCAGGTCACAGACAAATAAATCCTCCCGGCGCTGAGCGCAGGGCTGGCCCGGCACCTCCCGGCCCGGCTGCTCCCCGCAGCCCCGGCAAGGCCGCCCGGGCTCGGCAGGGCAGGAAATCCAAAGCAAAGGGGTCCAGAAGAGAGTGTGGGGACACGCGAAGGAAGCGAAGGAGGACAGCGCACGGAAAAAAGATGCTGACTCAGCACAGCGAGGGACGTGGGCAGCGGGCCGGACAAGGAGCCCGGCGGCCCCGGGAGCGCTGGAGAGCAGAGAGGTCCGAGAGAGCGGCAAGGAAAGGCCTGGGGCCCCTGGTGCAACCTGAGGGGAGCAAAGCTTATCAAGGAATGTCTGCAGCAGCAAATGGGAAAGGGGGTGAGGCAAGGACAGGATGCTCCTGCACCCTGGGCAGCTCCCGGTGGAATCCCAGCCGTGCTGTTACAGCTCAGGACAGACCGGAGCTTCACGCTGGGGACAGCAGGTCCCAGACAATCCACCAGTTTCTCCCTGACTCAGAATCGCAGAATCATGGAATTGGCTGAATTGGAAAGGAGCCCCAAGGATCAGAGTCCAACCCCTGGCCCTGCACAGACACCTCAACAACCCCACCCTGGGCATCCCTGGCAGCGCTGTCCAAACGCTCCTGGAGCTCTGGCAGCCTCGGGGCCGTGCCCATTCCCTGGGGAGCCTGGGCAGTGCCCAGCACCCTCTGGGGGAAGAGCCTTCCCCTGATATCCAGCCTGAGCCTCCCCTGGGGGAAAACCCCCCAGCGGTGGATGAAGCTGCCGAGGTGATTTTGTGCCGCCCCGGGTGACACTCGTTTTAGGGCACTGCCTGCGTGTGTAGCCTGCGGAGCCCCGCTGACCAAAACAGGAGCCACGTCCAGAACCACCCCCAGTACAATCCCCAGCTGGGCACCAGTCTGGGGGCCTGGTCGGCTCCCCAGAGCGCGCACACCGCAGCCCCGTGCAGGGGTCACCCCCTCCCGCCCCGGACACGGGACCCGCGTGTTTTCAGAGCCAAGTGACCAAGCAGGTACCAACCAGAGGACGGCAGGTGGGTTCCCGGGGAGGATGGAGCTGCTGGGATGAAGGCTGAGCAGGGACCACCAGCATGGGGCCAACACCAGGCTGGCCATCCCCCCTCTCCTTGTGGGACACCCGGAGCCAGCTGGGTGAGATGCCCACGGCCACTGCTGGGTGCCAAACACCCCCGGGTGTGGAACGCCAGCACTCCGGGCCTCCCAGGGTGCCAACGTGCTTTGAAGTCCCCAAATCCACTCTTGAGCTCGCCGTGTATAAAGAAGATATAATACCCCCATCTCCCTCATAAGGGCATGGGGAAATAAATTCATTAGTGTTTATAAGGAGCTAAGAAACTCTGATTAGAGAGCCAGGGAAAGGGCCCACGAGGGAAATGAATAATTCGGCGTGCAGGAAGAGGGTGGTAAATAATGCATGGGCTGCCGCGGCACCGGGAGAGGAAAGGCTCGGGAGCAGCTCCGGGTGCAGCACGGGGCTGGGCAGGGAACGCGTCCCTGTCCCCTCGGCTGGGGTGGGGAATGCACCTACAGCCCTGCCTGGGGCTTGAGCCAGGCAGCACGGGTGTCTTTGGGTTTTGGGGAGCTTTCCTCCTCCCATGTTCCTTCAAAGGGGCACCAGCATCCCCAGTGGGTCCACGAGCAGCAGGGACAGTCCCCAAAGCTGGGGTGGCAGCAGAGACAGTTTCCCACCAGGGTCATGCCAGCACCCCAGGGCACCTTACAGCAAAGCATTCCCACTCCTCCGGGGCCGGGTGGGTGTGAGAGGTGTTTCCAAGGGGCTGGTCCTGCAGGGAAGCATCCTGAATCCTCCCCGTGGCTGAGAGCAGGGGCAGAGGAGCCCAGCTCACAGCAGAGGAGCAGCTCAGTCGGATCTTCCACCCTGCCCGAATCCCAGGAGGTGGGATTTGCTCAGTCAGCTGGGTGAGAGTGTGTGTCTGGGAGCTTCCTGGAATCCTATGATGGTTTGGGTTGGAAGGGACCTTAAAGCCCATCCAGTCCAACTTCCCACTGTCCCAGGATGCTCCAAGCCCCGTCCAACCTGGCCTTGGACACTGCCAGGGATCCAGGGGCAGCCACAGCTTCTCTGGGCACCCTGTGCCAGGGCCTCTCCACCCTCACAGGGAAGAATTTCTTCCCAATATCCCATCCATCCCTGCCCTCTGGCAGTGGGAAGCCATTCCCTGTGTCCTGTCCCTCCATCCCTTGTCCCCAGTCCCTCTCCAGCTCTCCTGGAGCCCCTTTAGGCCCTGCAAGGGGCTCTGAGCTCTCCCTGGAGCCTTCTCTTCTGCAGCTGAGCACCCCCAGCTCTCCCAGCCTGGCTCCAGAGCAGAGGGGCTCCAGCCCTGGGAGCAGCTCCGTGGCCTCCCCTGGACTCATTCCAACACCTCCACACCCTTCTTACGCTGGAGGCCCCAGAGCTGGACACAGCACTGCAGGTGCTGAGCAGAGCAGAGCGGCAGAATGCCCTCCCTGGGTGCTGCTGGTGGCTTTGGGGCAGCGAAGGGAGCGACTGTGCAGGTTTAATCAGGGTGGTACCAGAAATCCAGCTAAAAGCAACTGCCTGGAATAAATCCTGCCCTGTCCCCATCACCCTGGAGCAGAGGGAGGGTGTGGTGTCACTCAGGAGGAGTGTGTGAGGTGACCACATAAACAGGAATGAGCCCCTTGGCTGGCAACAGGAGGTGACTTTCCCAAAAGTCCATCCCCCAAAACCTCTCCAGAGGGCCTGCAGGAGATTTCAACACTGCAGCAGCCTCAGACCGGCTCCATCCGAGCCCTCCTGGCTCTCCAGCACCACTGAGCCTGCCTGGCTTGTCCTCCAGGAAAATCCCAGCACTTTTAATAGGTGATGAGGCATCTCCCATTACTCCAGCAGATGCTGCCAGCCCATGTGGGTTGGCACAGAACTTTATCATCGGCCCATATTGCTCCAATTACAATTCAGCCTATGGCCCTCTTGGGCTCATCTTGTATTTGTCTTCCACTGCCGAGCGCGGGAGGGAGGGGAGGTGGGAGAGGCCGGGGGATGCGTCTGAGCTCTCCCTCCTTCACTGCCACGCCTCTGCACGGCCAACACCTTCCCAGCCCCTCTCTTCCCGTGGGAAGGGCTCTCCTCGGGCCAGAGCTGTGCATCTGGAGCAAGAGCAAGTGTCTCTCCCCGGACTCCACACCCAGAGAAGCCCCTCATTGCACCCCATGGAGCTGAGCACAGCCCTGGCTCCGTTTTCCCCTTGCAGTGGGGTAAATAAGGGTTTGTTCCAGCGCCGGAGCTGGGCTGGCATCACGCTGGTGTGCCGAGCACCGGGTGCACTGGGATTTCCGGGAGCTGCTGCGGGGTAACTGGAGCCAACGCGCTGCTTCCATTTTTCAAACCTGAGAGCCATGAAAGAAAGATTTTTCATTCTGAGAGTTGGGCTCTGTTCTGGCTGTGGCAGTTGCCTGTGTCTCTATTCGAAGCTCAGGGAAAGTTTCTTTGGATGCTGTGTGGCCTGGTAACTGACATCTCGCTCCAGCTGGGACGCAGGCGGAGATGGTGACCGGTTATCCCGTGGGGAAAATAAAACCCAGCTTCCAGAGCCTGCAGCTGTACAAACCTGCATCAGGGAGTGAGGGTCAGTCGGGGACTGGCCGGCCATACCTGGGCACTGCCGAGGGGCTTTGGGCTCCCCAGGGTCCTTCCGAGCCCCATGAACCATCACACTGACAGCAGGGCTCCCCCAGACCCCGTCAAAAGGCTCTTCCAGGGGAAACCGCTTCGGGAACGTCAAGCACTGGCTGTAAATGTCCACGGGTTACTTCAGGGGAGACCTGTGTAAGGGATACACCCTCCCCAAAAGCCCCAAAGCCCAGGGGATTCAGCAACCATGAACACTCATTTAAACCTCACCAGAAGCCCACTAAGTCAAGTGTCTACTCAGTTAAGGACACACAAACAACTTCACTCTGCCCTCCATCAGCTGCTGCCTATTTGCATCCTGCATATCCGAAGATGGCAGAGACTCTCTGCTTTCATTGGCCGGGATGGGCTTGGCAAAAAACACCCGAAACACCCAAAACAACAGTTCCACCCCCGTGTAAAGAGTGGCAAAGAGAGGCAAACCTCACTGTGAATGTGAGTCTGGGGCAGTGGAGTCCTGCCCGCAGGGACCCGGAGCCATCCCCATCAGCACGTGGAACTCACTCACTCAAAAATCCCCATAATAAAAACATCCCAGCTGTAATAGCCCCGGAGAAGAAAGGAAAGTCTTCTTTTTTCCAGAAAGGACTTGGAAATCTCCTGACAGGAGCCATGAGAACACCCCACATCAGCATCACTTCGGGTGGGACAATTACAGGATGCCAGGGACCGCAGGGCTCTGCCAGCCCCACCTACAGCTGAACCACCGCTTGCCTCCCTCCCCACGGCTCACCCCAAAACCCCAGCGCACAGGAACCCCTACCCACCCCTCCAGAGCTCTCTCAGTAGCAGCTCCTCTTTCTGAACCCCAAGTTATCTCGTTGGTGGCTGCATATTTCCGATTTATAAACCTTTAGCCCCCGTTTCAGCCCCTGCTGCCGGCCGGAGGATGCGCCCAGGGCCAGCAGGAGCAGCTGCTCTCAGCATCACCTGGATCAGAGAACCACAGAATAGCCCGAGGTGGAAGGGACCCAGGAGGACCGTGGAGGCCAACTCCCGCACAGGACCACCCCAGGAGTGCGTGTGGCAGAGCCGGACGGGCTGTGTCGCTGGTCCCAGCAGGACAAAACGCCCGAGCGCAGCCAATGCACGAGGAAGAATCCATTTTCCAGCCATCATTTACAGTAATCCTTCAGGAAAGCCGGCTCAAGACGAGCATCAGCCTTTGCCTGGACAGGCTCCAGCAGGACTCGGGACGCGCGGAGCCAGCAGGGACGGCGCTTTGATCGCAGCCAGCGCTCCCAGCGCGGCTTCCCTGAGCGATCGCACACGAGGGCTTTGAAACGCGCTCCGCACCAACACCCGTGCCAGGAAAACTCCTTCTCCCGGCTTTTCTGCTGCGAGCAAGCTGCGATAGGGATCGCCGAGAATAAAGTCGCTTCATTTACAAACCGGGGAGCCAAGTCTGATAGACATCAACATTCGAGGTAAGTCAAGGAGCGGTGGAGCGCTGCCAGTTCCCCAAATGAATATTCATGGCAAGCACTCCCCCAGCTCCGAGCTGAAGAGAAGCCGGCAGCAGGAAGGCTGCCCCTGGGAAAGGGAAGGCGAGGGACCAGGCTTATTTCATCCTTTTTATTGAGTGCAATTTTCTCTTTAGTACAATATTCTCTGAAAGATACTGTTACAAACTCTGACAATTTCAACACAATCAACAAATTGGGGAAGAAGGGCAGGGGGAAGGGGAGAGGGGAGCAAAAAAAAAAAAAAATTCCGAGGGTTGAAATCTTTTACAGACATCTCACTGGTTATGTACAGGACAGGGTAGGGCTGGCCCGGGACACGCCGCGGCTCGGGGGGACGGGGACCGGGGCGCTGCGGGACCTCCCGGAGCATCCTGCGGTGGGAGGAGGGGGAGCGGCCCCGGGAGCCCCTCTCCGGCGCTGCCGCCCCGCTGCAATGCTGCACTCGACGCCCCTGCAAGGCAAGAGGGAGACGAGGAGAGGGTGAGAATAGGCACGTCCAGAGCTCAGAGAGCCACGCGTCCTTCCCCGCCGAGCCCCACCCCCGCAGCCCCGTCCTGCAGCCGGCGGGGGCCGCGCCCGGAGAAACCCAAAGGTTTCTTACAGCACATACAGCCTCTCCAAAAAAAAAACTCAAAAAACCAAAACAAAACCAACCCACAAAAAGCAGGGATTAATTAGTATGCTGTCAGAAAAGTGATGATTTCACTGAAAGCTCTCCATTTCTCCTCAGGGGGAAAAGGAAGGAATGGGAGAGATGGAATTCTTTGTGAGGCCGAGTTGCTTTAGGGAGCGGAGGCTGGGAGGCGATTTTGGGGGCGGGAGGGTTTCCGTGTCCCCCAGCAGCCAAGATGCCTTTCCCCCCACCCCCCACTGCAAGATGAGCCCCCCCGGGTACAAAGCAGGAGCAAACCAACAGGCACCATCTAATCGCTTTCTCCAATGTAACAAAAAAATCCCCATTTTCTCCGCTGCCAGGGGGAGACCAGAAGGGCTGGGAACCAGAGGAGCAGCCCCAGGAGCACCTTCTCCACACCCTGCAACCAAGAAGTACCACACAGCAGCAAAATCCCATTATTTAGCCACTTTGGAGAGGCAAAGATGCTTTTAATATACAATTGCACCTTGGAAACATAAAGGCAGCACATTAAATAACAAAGCAATTGACTGCTGGGTCCCTTTGCTGGGCCACAAAAAACCGGGGCTCACTGGCTAATTATTGCCGGGCATCCCTGTGCCTCTCCAAACATACCAATGCTTTCAGAAACCCACTCCAGCTGTGCCTGACATTTCACTCCTATTAAAATTCATCATTCTCCTGAATGGAAATAATTTTTTTCTTTAGCAAACCCAGGTAGTAATGAAAGTTTTATTTAGTAATGTCGTGTTTGGTGGAAAAAGGGGCAGAGAAAAGGGAAGAGAAATTGAGATTATCTTTTTTAAAAAAAGAGAACTTCAGCTGGGGGAAAAGATATTGCTGGGTATTTCTTGGGCACAGGGGGCCATTTTCGGTGTCGTGCTTGGAGGTTTGGTCTCACAGCTCTCGTTGATGGGATCAGAACAGCAAAACAGCTGGGAAAAAGCAGTGACAGAAACACAACTGATGCAACCATGCTGAACTCGCTGCCTGAGCCGGGCGGGTCCGGGGGATGGGCGCAAATCGAGCTGGGGCGGCGGTGATTTGCGTCGGCTCCGGATTCTGCCACATTAAAGCCGGACGCGAGCGATGGCTCCGGCCCCGGGCGCCGCTCCCGGCTCCGCCGCCGCCCTCCCCCGCGGCATTCCCAGCTCTCCCAGCCGTCCTTCCCAACGCGCCCGGCAGCAGCAGAGCGGGGCAAGGGTTCGGGGGTTGATTTTCCCTGGGGAGCTCCCACACGAGCTGCAGCCCTTCCCTCCGTCGGGGCAAAAATGATCCGGGGACAGCTAAAGACGATTTGGGCCGATCCCAAAGGATGGATCTCAAGGGACCCGAGGGGCAGGTCAGGAACAGCTGGAGCAGGATGGGGGCGGGCAGAGCAGCTCATCCCCAGGTACGCAGCCACCGAGTCACCCCCCTCATCCCTCATCCCTCATCCCAACTCCTCCTCCTCCTCCCGGAGCGCCGGCGTGGGAACCCCTGCGAGGCGGGCGGAGGGCTCTGATCTCGGCCCCCGTGACACAAACAGCGACACAAAGGCCACGCTGGTGATGAGGAGAGGGCGTTCCACGAGGGAAGGAGTTACCGAGCAGCGTGGTTGGGATGCGGGCACCGTGTCAGCCCCGGGCGCTCTCCCTTTCCACGCTCACGGGAATGGGCACAACGGCAAATACCCAAAATAATCGAGGATGGGAGGCACTGCAAGCGCAGCTGCTGTGCCCGTGCGATGCCATGGGAAAAGGGAGCAGCTGGTGGGAACGGGGAAGGATGGAGGCAGCTCTGGGAGTGACCCAGAGCCATCCCTGTATCCTGCAATCCCTGTATCCCTGAGCACCGGCCCATTTCCAAACCCTCTGCAGAGGGAGTCACACCTCACCCCCTTTTCCCTGGGGCCTCCCAGAGCCCCATCCCCACCCGGGCACCATCGGGGTCATGACATGGCACTGCCACCCAGGCACTGACCCCAGCCTGAGTCCCTGACCACGGCAGCCTCTGGCTGGCTCCCGAATATTTAGGTTGGGCAGTCTGAAGAGTTCACCCCAAGCGCAGTGGGGAAAAACGAGTAAAGCAGCCGCTCCGTGCAGGTTCCACATCTGCCTGTCCATGGAAGCCCCCACAAGGACGCGATGTGAGGCTCACCTGGCTCCTCAGACAACGCTTGGCACGGGCTGCACCTCCCGCTGTCAGTCCTGCTTGGCACTAATTAGCATTGATAATTGCACTGATGGTGACCATAATTTCCCTGCCCTCTCTCCCTGCCTTCACACAAGGGTTCAATCACCTAACGAGGCCCCTGAGGATAATCTGAGAGGAGCAGGTTCCCCCACCACGATGGCAGCTCCTGCACAATGTGAGGGAATGGGAGAGCGGAGGAGGGAAAGGCACAGCCCAGCTGCTGGATGGGGAAAGCTGCCGAGCCTTGTTTACGTGGGGACACAGAGAAAAGTTCACTCCAATTAATTTTTTTTAGTGGATGGGCGTTAATCCCCCTACACTTATCTAGAATTAACGCAGCCTTAAGGAGATTTTTGCCTAATCCACTTCCACATCCGCCCCAAAAGGGCGCTGTCTGTTTCGGGAGGAAGCAGAGTTCAGCTAATCCACTTAAAATTCACAAGGCTGGTTTGTTCAGATTAACCTCCTCCAGCATTTCCCTCCAGAGACAGGCCAGGAGACCTCAACGCCATCCTGCCTCTGCACTGACGGGGCCAGCCCCTCCGTGGCTGTGTCCCCTGCAATGCAGCTGCCCATGTGCTGGCGTCCACGGGGACCCAGAGATGTCCCCAGAGCAGCCACCACAGCAGAGCGGGGTGGGACAGCCAGGGCCTTCAGGGCTGTTCAAATTCCAGTGGCCAGAGGAAGGAGAGCAGAAGCAGCAGCAATGCTCGGACACGGATCGGGGAAGGGGGGCAGCTACGCCCGGGCTGGAGGGGTGCTCACACTGCTGGTCCGTGGAGGACAGCCAGCCAAAAGTGACGGCCCTGGGACACCATCCTGAGTGCCAGCAGCTCTGACAACCCCAAAAGGCACACGTGAAGGGCACCACGGTCACCAAGACGGGTACACTCCCCTCCCCAGCACCGATCTGCTGCTCTGACAGGAACCCAGACACCACTCGTACTGCCATGGATGCTCATGCTTCCCACCCCACACCTCTTCCTGCCAGGCAAAGCAGAGCAAGGGAGGCCTTCTCCTGACTGGAGCAGCTCCCCTTCATGGTGTCAAACCCTGGGAAGGCAACACAGCCCATCTGGGCCCAGTGATGAGCCAGCAGATCTCCCCTGAGACATAGAGCCAAACCCCGAGGACAACGAACATGGGAGAGCACAACCCAGCAGCAGCTCTCACACCTCCCAGACAGGCTTTGGAGGAGATTGAGCTCAGCTGGGACAGGCAGAGCCATTCCCCCATGGCAGAAGGGTTGATGATCCAAGATGATCCCAAAGGACCCCTCCAACATCCCAAAAATATGAAAACTATAAGCCAAAACAGGAGCAGCAAAGAAATCACTGATGGGGTGAAACAACTCGCCACAGGAGCCCCGTCAGTGTGGACTTGGTTCCTCCTCCATCATCACTCAGAAAGTTTCTGGCACTTCCAAAATCCTGGGGAGACTCACTGGGAATGATCCAAGAACTGGATCACTGTCCACCCTGGCAGGATCCTTCACGGAAGAGGCACCACAGCAGGCGACGACCTGAACACGAAACCCCCCGGCAGCTCCTCCCGCAGCGGGGACATCGGGGCAGCGGGGACGAGCAGCACTGGCTGAGTGCTGGAGCTGGACGGGACTCCCTGGCCCCCGCCCTTCCCCAGCAGTTCCAGGAGGACGGGTGGCCTTGGAGCTACACAACATTTCTGGGTCCGTAAATCCATTCCTCGCCTCAGAAGCTGATTGATCCTTTTTTTTTAAACTCGAGTTCAATGTTTAAGAGTAATGATTTCCAAGTGAACACAGAGTGGCCCAGATATATCGGCAGTTTTTATGGATCAGAGGCAAAAGCCTTAATTCAGGCCCTGACGAAGGGAAACGTGTCTGTCCCCACCGCAGAACAACAGCCAGGGCTGATGGCAGTGCAGAAAAACCTTTCCTAGGCGATGCCCAGTGATTTATCCCAGACCATGGGCCAAGCGGGATGTTCCCACAGAGACGTCCTTGGGATGCAGGCAAACTTACTGACGAGATTCTGCAACCCAACCCCAGCCCAACCCTTCCCTCTCTCTGAGTCAAACAGGGAGCAGCAGAGGAGATCCCAAGGGACTCAGGCTGGCACACGGGGGGCAGGGGGAAGGACAGCCCTGTTTTCTGCTTGGCAAAGGAGCATTAGAGGCACCAAAAGCTGTCAGGCTCAGAAATAATGGGTTGAGATCACTCTTATTTAAAAACCGGCTGCCTGCTGTTTTCATCGCAAGCCCTGCTTTGACTTGCAGCAACATTCAAAATTAAATATACATAAGTGCTTCCAAAGAACTGTTAATTTGAAGGTCATTAAATGGCATAAAATACATTCCTTTTTTTTCTTCTGGAAAGAGGCACATAATTATGCCATTAATACACGCTCTTCTTCCACGTTCAAGCCTCGGATGTGCGAGGGCCTTGGGTTCACCTTCCCTGGCAGAGGCACCACATCTGCTTCTAATTGCTGCCATTGAGAAACCTGCTGCTCCTCCATCACACCCAGGGCTGGGGCTGTGGAAAAAGCATGGAAAAGCCCCAGGGGAGAACGATGCAGCTGAATTGCAAATGGGGATTTTTGAGGGATGAGGGAAGTAACAGCGGGGCTGGAAATGTGAGGCCACTTGGCAACACCCAGTCCAGTTGTGAGGATCTTGCCCACAGACTCTCACACAAGACCTTGGGCCAAGCTCAGAGCAGGGGTTTGGTAGCCAAAAGTTCCTTTTTTGAGTTAATGCTCTATGCAAAAAGGACAAAGCCAAGCCAGACACGCACAAAAAGAAAACTCTAAAAAAGATACAAAAGGGCTGAGGTTTTTACAGTTGCCATAGAAATGGAGAGAGGGAGCTGACGACTGCAGAGCGCAGAGTGAAAGGCCAGGATCAGGGGCGAGGGCGAGGTGGGCTCCCCCGGGCGAGCAGCCACATCCATGCATGGATATTCATGTGGGATGCAGCCAAAGGAGCAAGGCACCGTGACTGAGCTTCACCCACTGGCAGTGGCGAGGGTCAGGAAGCAACCCAGTGGGGTTCACCAGCCATGGGCATCTCCCAGCACTTCCACATGGCACAGGAACCCACCAGGACCCCGTGTGATGGACGGAGCCCAGCCTAGAGGGAAGGCCAGTGCAGCTGGTCCTCTTTGATCAAGCACTCCTTTTTCTTCCCTTCAAACCAAAACTCTGCAGGGAGAAAACAGTTTCCGAGCCATCCCTTCTCCTCTGGGATCAAAGAAAGGAAGTCCGACACCAACCAGCGTGGATCCAAAGACGTGGAATCGGAGTGTTCATCTTTAGACCAAGGAAGAGGCTCTCGCCGGAGTAGGAGCAACGGGGCAGCATCAAAGAGGTGCCACCCAAGTCAAGGTGAGAGCCTCTTCCTTGGCATCGGACAAAGGAAAAGGAGGAGCAGGTCAAACACAACACTGCTGCCATGGCCAGGCAGGGATAGCACTGTCACTTCCACACAGACAGGCTTCACAGTTTGGAAAACTGATTTTACTTGGAAGAAAGGCCTCTAAAGAAACAAAATGGTCTGTCAGAAGTCATCCGAAATTTTTATGCTGTTTTTTTCAATAAAAAGCAAAAACCAAACACGGCTGGTCTGGACTTTCCCCTTTGCTTTCCACTAACAGACTGATGGTGAAATCTTCTGGCTTGGATGAAATGACTTTTATTGAAAGGCAAGAGAGCAGGTGGCCCCTGGTGACCCTCCCTCAAAGTACCACCTTGACAGCAACTCCCTCAGCCCGTGATGCCTCTTCGCTGCAGGGATTTGTTTGAGGCCACCTGCACTCTCTTTGCTCAGCCCTGAGCACCACCAATCTGCTGCTGGGCTCTTGCGTGACCCTGGAGGAGACACGTCCAGGTGCCAGCACGAGGCCAAGATGTGCGGACAGCTGGTTAGGAGCAGTGGGATACGGGAATCATCTGCTCTGACACAACTCAGGAGACAAAAGATGTTGGACAGCTGGGAAAGAGCAAGAGAATGGAAAGGCCACCAGCCCTGGCAATGCCCAGGGGCGCTGCTGGTGGCCCAGAGCCAAGGAGCATCACCAGCCAAGATGGTCTTGGCATCTCTGATAGCACCTGAGCACCCAGACAGCCTGTCTGATCCCTCTGGGGTACTTGGTCTGCTGGGTGGGATGGGAAGGATGGAATGTTTCACATTTCATATTCACGATGAAATGGTCTCAAGGTGCACCAGGGGAGGTTCAAGTTGGACACCAGGAAGAATTTCTTCACTGAAGGAGTGGTTAAACATTGGAATGGGCTGCCCAGGGAGGTGGTGGAATCCCCATCCTTGGAGGTGTTCAAGGAGCACTAGACATGGCACTCAGTTCTCTGGACTGGTTGACACGGTGGGGATCAGTCACAGGTTGGACTCAATGATCTCAGAGATCCATTCTCACCCTATGACACCGTGGTTCTGCACTAAAGGGTTGACATTAAACCAGGGCTGCCGTGGTGTGGCGGGGCAGGGACGGCACCGAGCAGGCGGCAGCAGCTGCCTCACAGGTGCTCGCGGGGCCGGTGACAGCGGCACGGGAGCTGTAAAGGCGCAGTATTGATATTTAGCCTGCGTGGCTGTCACTCGTTCCCTTAAAGGCCTTTAGCTTCCTTCTAATAAAAGAGAAACCATAAAAAAACCCCACAAAGGACCCTCCAGCGCCAGCGAATACCAATGTGGCGGGGCGGTGCATTAGCATGCGCGGCGCCCGCTCCATCTGCATGTTGTGTTCCGTGTGACAACATCCCAGAATACAGATTTGGGCCGCCAGCATCCCGAGAGGTATCAGCAGTCGTCTATCAGACAGGACGAGGAGCAGTCCCTGCTGTTGTAAACAAGGGGTGTTTTTCTCTGCCTCTTTCTCTGGGGGGAGTTCAGTGAATCGAAACAAGCTCCTTCCTTCATCTTGTTAGCTCCCGTTCTTCAGCAGAGCACGGGTCATCTGCCTCGGGCAACGCAAGAAGAAGAACTGGAGGTGGAAAGAGCACCCCAAAGGGTCCTTCACCTGCTGGTGGATCTGATGGACCATGAGCACCCCAAAGGGTCCTTCACCTGCTGGTGGTGATGGACCATGAGCATGACCCAATGAACGCGTTCCTCATGAATCACCATGAACTGAGCACGTGCTCCTCACGGGATACACGGGGGTCCCCCCAGCCACAGAGCACCCTGACAGCCCCAACGCAGGAGGGACAGTGCTCCCACCCAGGACATGTGGATAGGTGCTGGCAGCAGGCAGAGCACAGGCTTGTCCCCTTGTGCTCAGTGGCAGCAAGCAAATCTGGTGAGGCATCTCCAGGCACAGCTGGGAATACGATGGGGTGGATGGACGTGGAGCTGGATGTGGGNAAGGGTCCTTCGCCTGCTGGTTGATCTGATGGCCCATGAGCCCCCCAAAGGGTCCTTCACCTGCTGGTGGTGATGGACCATGAGCATGACCCAATGAACGCGTTCCTCATGAATCACCATGAACTGAGCACGTGCTCCTCACGGGATACACGGGGGTCCCCCCAGCCACAGAGCACCCTGACAGCCCCAACGCAGGAGGGACAGTGCTCCCACCCAGGACATGTGGATAGGTGCTGGCAGCAGGCAGAGCACAGGCTTGTCCCCTTGTGCTCAGTGGCAGCAAGCAAATCTGGTGAGGCATCTCCAGGCACAGCTGGGAATACGATGGGGTGGATGGACGTGGAGCTGGATGTGGGCAGCCCCATGGCAAGGACACACATGGGGAAAACCCCCAGCCCAGGTGGGCATGAGCCATCCTCACAGCAGTGATGGACACAGGGCATCACCGCGGCACAGACAGACGTGGGCTGAGAAGCAAAGCAGCCCCTGTAACACAGCTGGATCCGGGGCATCCCCGTGGCTCAGGAGCACCCCCAGGACATGGACGGATGCAGGACATCCCCACGGCGCTAGCAGATGTGGAGCATCGCCACTGTGGGGACGGAAGAGTGAGGAGGACGGAAGGTGAGTGAGGAGGACAGAGGGTCTCCGTGCAGGCATGAGCCACCGCGCCACCAAATCCCGGCTGGGACCTGCAGCCCCTGAGGCACGGCCACAGCCAGCCCACGGCA
The DNA here is from genome assembly GCA_013397865.1 of Struthidea cinerea. Classification (NCBI taxonomy): domain Eukaryota; kingdom Metazoa; phylum Chordata; class Aves; order Passeriformes; family Corcoracidae; genus Struthidea; species Struthidea cinerea. The sequence goes on from VZTI01002517.1 coordinate 287,577, forward strand.
CCGCTCCCCACCGCGCGGGTGCCAGCACAGAGCCGGCGAGAGCGCGGCGATGGATCACTGCAACTCGCGCACAGCCCTCTAAGTAAAAGCCTTATTAAGAGCTCGTTTGTTTTATAAACTCCCGGCGCAATCCGCGGGGGGACGTCAGATGGCCCAGCCTTACAATATTCTGGGTAAACACTGACACGTGTCGGGCAATTTTAACCGGATCAATTTGCCTCGGAGACCAATGGAGGAACCAAAAAAAAAGAATAATAAAGATCAAATTAAATATGGGGAAACATCCGCTGGGAGAGGCTAAAAAGAAGAGCAGAAAAATACGGAGCAGGACGGACGGATGGACTCAGACACACGAGACACTCGGACCTACCTCTGAAGCCAAGAAACCTAAGTCCATAAATCAATATCAAAATCCTTAGGTCCACAAGATGGGGAAAAAGTCCTCCATAGCCATCTTCCAGACATCACCGAGGCCCTGGAGGCCTGAGCAGTCCATTTCCCAGAGCATCTCTCCTCCTCCAGCAGCCACCAACCCCGTCACAGCCGCGCGGCGGCTCCTCCGGTCCCGTCCCATCCCCGCTGCGCCGGCCGGCCCTTGGCATCCTCCTCCCCACGTGCAGGATGCCGAGCGCTTCCTTCATCGCCGGGTGCTTCCCGGCTGCCTCCCGCCCCTGGGGGCTGTGGGCACAACCCCTGGCCCCCCGGGGCTGGGGACCGGCCGGCCGCTGGCCGCAGGGTCAGCGCTGGTCTTCGGTCACGGACGAGCAGTGAGTCCACGGAAGGTTGACAACATACACAGGCGCACGAGCGCGCACACACACACGGGAACACCTCTTTCCATTTTCCAAGATGGAGAGTTTGTTTTTTTTTTAATCCTCTTTTTTTCCTTTTTGCAAAAAAAATGCAAGCAAAAGAGAAAAAAAAAACCAAAACCCAAGGTTTTCTATTGAAGGTACATCTCTTCTTCAATATGAAGACATTAACTGGATTGAGTCGGATCCCCCATGCAGTGGTCAGCGAAGTCCTTTGGTAGTTGCTGGAGCGGCACCCGGGTGGGAAGGCAGGGAGCTGCAGAGACATCTGAGGACACTTCCACCCAGTCCGTGAGCAGAGAGGGGAGCGGGGTGAGCCGGGAGGGCCGGGGCAGGGAGGGAGGGCAAAAGAAGGAAAAGGAAGGTGGTTTCTCCGGACAGGATGCTCCATCTCATGCCTCTCCCTTCCCCAACAGCCCCTTCCTCCTTCTCAGTTTCGACCACTGCTCACTGGTGGCAAGATTGGAGTCTGGTCTCTAGGGTTTGGGTTTGCTTCCCCAACGCACATTGGTTTGTCTTCATCGTTTCTTATCTTTTTTTGTTTGTTTTGCTTTGCTTTTTAAATATACGATTTGTACATATTTATATGTATTTATACGCTGTTCCCCATGACATTGGTAAGTGTGCTTCTGTTGGTGAGGAACGGAAGTCACCAGCCAGAGGTGAGTCCCAGGAAGACGCCGTGGCTGCGGTCGCAGTCCCCAGGCAGCAGCAGCTCCTCTCCCAGCGCTGCCCCGCGTCAGTTCCTCCCCTCCCACCTCTGCCCTCTGCTGCGCGCCCTCCCCGGCCCCTCCCCGCGGGACAAGGGACGTCATGCCATCGAGGTCGGAGACTGGCTCATCTGTACTCGCATGGACTGGACGCTGTTCAGGATCTTCTTCTGGTGCCCAGCCAAAGTCACCCCTATTCTCAGGAGGTCTCTGGAAGACAGACAGACAGACAGACAGAGGAAGGTCAATGGGCAGCTGAATCTCCTCCACAGAATCATGGAATAGGCTGAGTTGGAAAGGGGCCACAAGGATCAGAGTCCAACCCCTGGCCCTGCACAGACACCTCAACAACCCCACCCTGGGCATCCCTGGCAGCGCTGTCCAAACGCTCCTGGAGCTCTGGCAGCCTCGGGGCCGTGCCCATTCCCTGGGGAGCCTGGGCAGTGCCCAGCACCCTCTGGGGGAAGAGCCTTTCCCTAATATCCAGCCTGAACATCCCCTAAGTTGTCCTGGGGGACAACGTTCTGTTCAGGTGGTGAACCCGTTTTGCTGTTGCTAAGGGAGGTGAGGGATGCAAGCTCAGCTGGAACATCCACAGAGCCCAAGCACGGCCCTCTGAGCATCACTGGGTCTGACAGCAGGGAGACACCCACACATCGACCCCCAGCTGGTGACTGTGGCCACCTCCAGACTCTGGGTGACCAGTGTGAGGGATGCTCACACCTGTCCTTTGCCCCGAACTGACCTCCCCATCTCCCCAGCTGGGCAGCACCCCGCTTTCGGGCGGCCCTGGCACGGCCAACTCACTCGGACGTCATCTGGGCCACCAGCTGCAGGGAGGTGAAGCCAGCGGTCAGGAAGCTGTCCCGGTACTGGCTCATCTTCACAGCGCTCAGCCAGTCGTCTACTGAGGTAAAGGCAGTGAAGTCGGGGATGGAGCGGTCGAGGAGGGGCTGAGAAGGCCTGAAACAGGACACACCGCTGGGGACGAGCCCGGCTGGCACCGAGGGGCTGCCCTGCCTGAGCCCCGCCAGCACAGGGACACACTCCCCAGCCCAGCCCTGGCACCCCTGTGCTCCCCACAGCACACACCCATGGGAGGCCATGAGGAAGGCCTGTCCCATGGGAATAGCGCCGTGCCAAGCACGGCTCTGCAAACCCGCACGTTGTGTTCCAGCTGCGGGAGCCACAGGGATGAGGCGCGGGCAGAGCAGCCACCGCACCCAAATGGTCACACGCCACAAAGAATCAATAGCAAAGAATTACTGCTGTTGCTTGGCTGAAAACTGCATGTTCTTTGCCTGACTGTCAGGCAGAGCAAAGACAGAACGCCCCCTGTCCCCGCCTAAGGATTTATGGATTCTCGAGCCGCTCGGGGAGCCTTTCCCCACGGCGTGGGACGGTGACAGGGAGCATCCCCACGCCCGGCACTCACACAGCGGTGATGGTCGCCACAGTTTTGAGGCTTGCCGGGTTGCGGATCATTTTGTCCAGGGTGTTGACGATCTCGGTGAAGCGCGGGCGGGTGTTGCGGTCCTTCTGCCAGCAGTCCAGCATCAGCTGGTGCAGGGCGGCCGGGCAGTCCATGGGCGGCGGGAGCCGGTAGTCCTGCTCGATGGCGTTGATGACCTGAGGATGGATGAGGACAGATGAGAGAGGGGGAAAGTGGGTGAGGGACTCGGGGGGCTGCCTGAGCTGCCTGTGCAGGCAGAGGGGCTGCAGGCAGCCGGGAAGGCACGGCCAGCCCGGCTGATCAGCGGCCGAGGGAGCGGGAGGAGCCGGGGGCTCTCCGAGGTTAATCGCCGCTCTGATGCTCCGCGGCTGCAGTTCCTCCCGGCGGAGAGCTGCCACTCATTATCTCGGCGGATCTCGCCGGAGTACAGCAGTCACACTTCCAAAGCTCCTTCCCTGCTCGTAAACCCTCTGAACATTTTCAAAGGCCCTGCAGCTTGCTGAAGTCCAATTACCAGCCCACTGGCTTTTCTTCCCAATTTCCCTCCTTGCATCCTCTTGCTCACCAGCCTGTTTCATCTCCAAACCGAGTACTCCTGAGGCTCCAGGAAGGAGCAGAGAGCCCTTCAGGCAGGGATTTCTTTTGGGAACGAGCACCCCCTGGCCCCCAGAGCGGTGTGGATGACCCCCAGTGCTTACATCTTGGTTGGACATGTCCCAGTAGGGCCTCTCCCCGAACGACATCACCTCCCACATGACGATGCCGTAGCTCCAGACGTCGCTGGCCGAGGTGAACTTGCGGTAGGCGATGGCCTCCGGCGCCGTCCACCTGACGGGGATCTTCCCCCCCTACAGAGAAAGGGACTTCAGCTGAGAAACGTCTCCCCGGGCAGAGGAGGCTGGATGCCCACAAGCCACTGCTGGGGCCATCCCACACACCCCAAACCACGGGTCCCTGGCGACACCACCAAGGAGTGGGCAGGTGGCACCCGATGGGACGAGGAGGCGGGAGCCCAAAACAACTCCATGAGTGTATCCTGTACCTGCCTAAAAGGGCTTAGCTGAACAAAGCAAATGGGTTTATCCAAGGATTTACCCCGCGGACTGACAGCACCCCACTCCGGCTGCCCTGCAGGACCCAGCACTCCAGAGGCCTGTCCCCAGGCCCCTTCCCAGAGAGTCTCCAGGTGACAAGGCTAAGCACGACCGGCCTACTGCTTGTCACAGGTAAGGAGCCACAGGCATCCCCTGTGTTTCAATAGACACAAAGCTGAACTGAAAGCATCCTCTACAGATTCATCTGGGCTCCCACAGCTGCCAGAAGGTCCTTCCAGCCCTACTTTTGGAGTGGAAGGCAAAAAGCAAGACACCTTTAAAACCCAATGGAAAGCACTGGTGTAGGAAAGTGCCTTTGGCAGAGAGCTCCTCATTTCTCCCAAAGGCTCAGAATCAGGCTCAGCATCTCAAGCCAGGGCAGGTCCCAGGGCCAAAGGCCATGCCAAGGGCACAGGGATGTGAGGAGGGGCAGCACGCACAGAGGGATTGCTCCCCGGGAAAGCTCCATAAAATAACCACAAAAAAAGCCAAGGGATAAGGAAAACCACAGACACGCACGGGAGTTTTCTGGGGGCAGGACTGCGCTGTAAATCGTTCAGCACAATCGTTTTCCGCAGCCTTTCCGAGGACGCGTCAGCCACTCTTGAAGGATGAATGGCAAAAAATTTGATTTGAATAACTACAAATGGAGAAATTAACTGCTAGGTTGTTTTTCCTGCCTTTTCCCCAGAGCGAAAAGCCTGCTGTGGGAGGCAGAGTGATGCAATCGCAGGCACAGCATCACTTCCCAGCTGCCGGGGAGATCTATTATGGCCTAAATTAAATAAAAACACAGATGAGATAATCTCTTTTTATCTCTGAAGGTGGGGAAAAGACTAATTCATGCCTCGTCTCAGCAGCTACCACTGGGGTCTTTGAAGGAAAAATAAAAGCTGGGTGTCTGCTCAAAGGCTGCTGCCTGCTGGAAGGGTCTGGGCACGGGGCAGGTCCCGGGGGGACGGGAACATCCCATTGAGCAGGGGAGGGACAGTGAGGGGCTGCAACTGGGCCAAAACACTGAGTCAGCCTTCAAGGCATGACCCCGGCTTTCCCATTTTGGCAGCTGGAGCCAGCCCTGGCACCTGGGCACAGCTCAGCAGCCCGAGGAACTGCTTTGGCAGGAGCTGGTGCAGCCTCGTGCCGGCACCCACCGCACACTCTTCTGATTAATCCATTTGATGAGGCCATCGAGTCGCTCATCCCTTTCCCCTCTGATCATCCTGAACACCTCTCAGGGGCTCACAGGCAGGACAGTGGCTGTGGTGGGGAGCTGGGGGTCCCCTGGGGTAGCCAGGAGCAGGGGGAGAACAGAGCTGCCGTTACCTACAAATGAGTTAATTAAGGAGGAGAAGGGTGGCTGGGGAATGGCAGAGCTCCCCTTAGGCTTGTCTCTTTAATTTATGCTTGGAACAAGTTTCCAGCAGAGAAAAGCAAACCAGACCTGGAGCACTGGGGGAAGGGGAGTTAAAACACCATCACTGTGCTCCGCCAGGAGTTGCTGTGATTTCCCTGCCTCCCCTTCCTGTGTCTCCAGGGACTCCTCCGTGCACCTTTCCTCCACAGAGGAGAGGGAGGGAAGAGGCTTATCTGGATACTGCAGAAGGCAGAAAGGTGCTTAGGGAGGAGGGAGCTGGAAAACTTCTAAAAAGGAGGAAGAGAAAGGAGGGAAAAGAGGATAATTTGCGGAAACCACAGCCAGGACCTCTGGACCATGAACCTATGTGGTGGGAGCACTCATGAGGTGCTCCCACCCACGCCAGACTGTACATCCAGTGCCCTTCTGCCAGGTTCAGCAGCTGCAGGGCACAGGAAGTGCTGGGCAGGAGAACACCCTGTGGGAGGTACCCACCAAGGAGCTGGTGTAGGTGGGGTCAGACGTGTCGTCCTGCAGGTAGCGCGAGAGGCCAAAGTCGGACACTTTGCACACCAGGTTGCTGTTGACCAGGATGTTCCTGGCAGCCAGATCTCGATGGACGTAATTCATCTCTGCCAGGTACTTCATCCCAGCAGCAATCCCTCTGAGCATTCCCACCAGCTGGATCACCGTGAACTGCCCATCGTTTTGCTGCGACCAGAAAGAGCAGGCACTGGGGTGAGCACCCAGACCCCACGGTGGCACCAGGGCCACTCACCCCAACCTCAGGAGGATGCTGCACCTCCCCAGAGGACTCCAGCTGCCCTGCCTGATTAAAGCAGAGGTAAACACCCCAAAAACACACATTTTGGAGATGCATGGCACACTCCAGCCACCTCCCAAGCTAAGCAAACAGGCTGGGATTTACAAACGGGACACCAACATCTCATTCCCAAACCCCACAGCCCACGTGGCCCTGCCTCGCCTTACCCGCAGGAAGGAGTCCAAGGCCCCGTTCTCCATGAACTCCGTGATGATCATCACCGGCCGGCTTTTGGTGACCACCCCTTCGAGGCGGATGATGTTGGGGTGGTCGAACTGCCCCATGATGCTGGCCTCGCTCAGGAAATCCCGGCGCTGCTTCTCCGAGTAGCCGGCCTTGAGCGTCTTGATGGCCACGTAGATCTCCCGCTTGCCTGGCAGCTTCAGGCGCCCTTTATACACCTCTCCAAACTCCCCTGCGAGCACAAGATGGAATCATTTAGGTAGGAAAAGACCTCCGAGATCACTGAGTCCAACCTTTGATCAATCAGCGCCAGAGCTACCACCTCCTCCTCCTCCTCCTCCTCCTCCACACTAAACATTGCAAAGATCAAGGGGTCCTTGCCCAGCTGAGAAATGGCAGCCAGTTCACACTTCAGCAATGCTCTCCTCTACAAATCTGCCCACCTGTCCTTTTTAAAAGGGCCAATGTCTGCTACTGGGGACATGTTTAGGTCTGCAACCTTCTCCAAGGTGACAGACACAGGCAGAGGCTGCAGCCGCCTGTGCAAACCCCCACAAGATTTGCAGGGAAAGGGCATCAACATTTAAGGACTACCTCAAATATCAGGTGTCGGTGTCGACAGTCTCGGCTGCCTTTCTGCGCATCACTTATCTTGGGGTGGGAAATAATTGGGCTGTTTGCATTGCTGCTCTCTGATTTAAAATACAGAGGAAGCAGGAGAGCTTTCACTTCACCAAAGCCAGATCTGCCTGTGGAGGGATTACATTTAAGCCACTTTTGCAGCCACTTTGCCTTGATGAGCAGTGATGCATCGCTGAACTTGATCCCGACCAAACTGACTCATTGCTTCCTCACAGCTTCCCCTCCCCGGCTTCTCACTTTCTCCTCTACGAGTACGACACAGTTATTTAAAAATGGCAACAGAACAGCACAGATCACACACACACACGTGCACTTGTGTGTATCTATACATATGTATGGGAATACGGCACAGACTACAGCGAGATCAGGCATTTCTTGTTATCTCATGGAAAAGCCACATGGGAAATCCCAAGAGGCCCCATGGTCAGCCAGTGAATACATTCCCGGAGCCTTTCCCACCTCAGAGGAACTTCGAGAGCATAAAACAACCTCATGCTCACCCCAAGCCCTCACAAACCCAGGAAAGCCTGATGTTTCAAGGCTTCATTGAGGGCCTCCAGGTAAAGGACTGTGTGTGCTCCCCCAAAGAGTTGCTCCAGGTGGGTGCCTGGCCACACAGGAGCAGCAGAGAGGGCAGGGAAGGACGGGCAGCAGGAGACAGAGAGACCCACCTGCCCCAATGACTTCTTCAATCTTCACAAAGGACACATCGATCTCCTTGGCGAACTCCCGGACGGCTTCGTTGGGGTCCTCGTAGGTGAAGGGGTCGATGTAGATCTTCATCCCTGGAGACCCTTGTTACAGGGACAACAGGGACAGCAGCAGAAGGGAGAGAATTACAGGAACAGAGTCAATAGAATTGTTTGGGTTGGAAGGAGCTCAGAGTTTATCCCGTACCATCCCCCATGAGCAGGGACACTTTCCACTAAACCAGTTTGCTCCAAGCCCCACCCAACCTGGCCTTGAAGAATGCCAGGGATGGTGCATCCCCACAGTCTCTGGCCAGCCTGGAAGACCAAGAGCAGTTGTACCATGGCCAAGGACTGGAGACCCTTCTGTCCTCACACTCCCCACTAAGTGGCTGCTATCACTGTGCTCACCTCCACACACCCTTATCATCCTCTTGGGGCCACCAATTCACCCAGCTCTGCCCTGCACCTCCTCCTCTCCCTCTCTGCCCTCCTCTCCTCTACCATTCTCCTTCCTCTTCCTCCTCCCCGGCGACAGGAGCAGTCACAGACCTGAACTACAGCGTGCTGGCTTTACGGTGAAGGCTTTATGAGGCTCCACGCCTTAGTGAAGAAATATTTATTTACCCAAAAAGGCCTCTGATGGCTTTGTGGCGGCTACTAAATTGACAGAGTGCAGCAATTATAACCAACAACCTGGATGGGTCCGTGAAATACGGCTTGGCCGGGCGCCGGGACACGCGTGCGGGCAACGCGCGGCGGCAGGAGCTGGCCACGCTGCAGGGACACGCACAAAGTGGGCTCTTGCCCTTCTCCAAGGGGGAAAAACCAAAAACAGGTCCCCAGATTTCCCAAATGGGGCTGCAGACATCGAGTTTGGGTGCCAGGGGCTTGCGGAGCTGCCAAGGGGCACGGTGGCGGGGCACAGTGGGGTGGTCACAGGGCTCGGCGGGACACCGGTGTTGTACCACCACCCAAAACGGGCTGTGGTGTCCCCCTGGGGGGCTGATCAGCTTCCTGTGCCATTTCTCACCCAAAAAGGGGACCGTGGATGGCATAGCAGCCCCTCAAGGTCATCTCTGGAGGAGACCAGGAGGGACATCACTGCCTGGTCCCCTCCCCAAGGCACCTCACCCCTACAGGGATTAACAGCACTCAATTACAGTGCTCAGGACCTTTCCGAGGCCATGATCCCATCACACTGGTGCTTCCCAGAGCCCTTCCAGAGCCAGCATACGGATGGATGCATGGACCTCAGCATCACCTCTGCACCAGGAATCTAAATCAGCTCCCAGCTGCGAAATAATTCAAGAGCAGGCATGAAAGCCTCGCAGTGGGCACTGCTGGTGCCAAGCAGCCACCAAGGGAGAGCTGCCTGTGGGGCATCGAGGACTCAGGAGGGACCCAGGCAGCAGCATCCTCACCCCCAAAAGGGGCCTTTGGGGCAAAAGTTCTGCACTTGGGAGGCAGGGAAGGCTGCAATGAAGCCATCTGTGCATCTCCCAGTTCATAAATCCCTTTATGGCTCTGTCTCATACACTTTAACTGCCCCATAAATTCTTTTACAAGAGCAGCTGATGCTCCAGCCAGGATTACAAAGGGATTTACAGGATCGTAACGGAGACCAGCTCACTGATCAAAATATTGAAAAAAGAGAGGAGAAAACAATGCCCAAGTTTCCTATCCACCGTCAGCACAGGCTGGTTTTCAAACACCCTCTGACGTGCCCCAGGCTCTGTTCATAGGCTCAGTAATCACCAGGATGAGCTCCCCCCTCATCCTCATCCCATCCAAATGAGGGATTGGGCACCCAAACCCATTCCTCAGCCCCTGCCTCATCATCGCCACACCAGCAAAAGCAGGGTGAAATTCCGGGTACTGGAGCACACCACCAAAGAAAGGCACTTGTGGTGAGCCTGCCTGCAAAGAGCTTTGTGCTCTAAAAATCATCCCAAGAATCCTGAAAGCTGGATTAGGCCATTTTTCACTACTGCAGACAATGGCAAATTTTTTATCACTCTTCAAAAGTTGAAGCGCTCTGCACCACGACCCCGACCCCAGCGTCCAGTTCCTCCTGGCATCCTGTTTCCTTGGCAATAAATATCAGGGGGACAGAGAAAAACCCTTCCTGCTGAATTGCTGCTGCTTCGACAGGGCGTTTTCCCTATCTCCCCAATCTCAAAGCTCCCAGCGAAGCAGTGGAAGGGATAAACCATGAAAACTTACACCCCGAGAGACCCCATCTCACCCCAAAACCCACTCGGAGCACTCTGCCAGCAGCAGGCAATCCCCGGGGGCCTGCCAGAGGGATGGCAGAGCTGTGCTGGGAGGCTGTAATTGCCGTGCCACTGAACACACAGTGATTTGTTCCAGAGGATGCTCTCATTACCCCATCAGTTGCTCACCACAAATTTCCCACCTGTTTTGCTCCAGCCTCTGCACTAACGGAGCGCCCGGGGGCTCGCTAACCTTGACAGGGCATCGCTGGCACCCCGGATTTCTGACTCCAATCCTCACAGCCCCCAGGTTCAGACACCCAGGACGGGCACATGCTTCATTGCTTCCCCACCTAGGTTAAGTACCCTGGATTTTGGGGTGCTTGGGGCCAGCTAGGGATGCACGTGGGGTGAGGAATGCTTCAAAACAGAGGGAAAATGTGAGAAATCAGTCTGCCTGCAGCCTGACATGAGTTTATCCATCAGGCATCAAACAAATGCTGCCCTGCCCCCCACAGTGCAGAAATGTGGAGAAAAGAGGGAGGAAAAGCACAGCTCCGTTGCATTTTGGGATCACCCGGTGATGTTTGGAAAACAGTTCATTGTTTGCCAGGAGGTTCAGGGCCCCCCACAGCGCTGCCACCACGTTGGGAGGGTTCAGTGTGATGCAAAGAGGATCTAAAGAGATCCAGTGTGCTGTGCTGGCTTGGCTGGGCTCTCCTGCTTGTCTCCAATCCCTCTCCAGCCCTCTCCAGCCCTCCTGTTTTTCTCTGCCAGGCCGATTGCTCCATGCCCATTCCTCCCCTCTGCTCACCCCTACTGCTCCCTGCCTTCCCCACCCATCCTTCCTCCTGCATCCCACACCTCTTTCCCCCAAGCAGGCACCCAGGACCCAGAGATGGTTCTTCCCACAAGGCAGCAAATTGCACCCTCCTGGGAAGCATCTCTAGGAGAGCATAAATGGGATTTACATCCCGCAGGGATGGGGGGCATGGAGCCTGCGGACACCAGGAAAACCCTGCCCCCCAAAGCTGCTGCTCTGCTGCTTTATTCTCATTTGCAGTGCTGGCTGCTGGAGGGGCACCAGAGCAGCCATTCCACACAAATACACCTGGAATTAATTCTGGTGCACAGCTCCACCAGCCGCAGAGGTCTCCCAGGAAAAGCTCCGGCTCTCCTAATTGTTTGCCAAGGGGATCAGCAGCCCAAAGCCAGTTGAACGTTCCCAGTCACTGCCTGCACATCCTTCCCCGAGTGGGGGACAGGGCAAGCATCAGCCACGCAGCCAGGACAGCAGCAATGCCAGCCACCAGCACCCACACCCCAGGCCGTGCTCCCAAAACCCAGAATCCCTCCAACAGCACAGCACCGATCCAGGCCCAGGCAGAGCCTGTGCCAGGAGATCAGGAGCTCATCCTCCCTCTGAACACCACCTCTTCTCCTTCCTTTCCTCCTCTGGGAGTCTTCACAGCATCCTCTCCCCATCCCCTACATCCTCCCTGCCCCTGACATCCCCCCAAATCCATCATCATTCCCCAAATACCTCCTGGTACTCTTCTTTTCCCACCCCCAGTGCCGCACCTGCCCTCCCCCACACCCTGACAGACACGTGTGGACACCTCCCCTCCCCCCCCATGGTCCTGTCCATGTGCCACGGGGGCTNGGTCCTGTCCATGTGCCACGGGGGCTCCCCACCCCCAGAGCCCCCCTTGGAAGGGGAGGAGTGGGGCACACGGCGGGTGCAGGCCCGGGAGCGTCTCCCCCGTCAGCTTTTCCCACTTTTGCTGCTCACCTCTGCCGGTGCTGTAGTGCTGCAGTTTGTCACTGTACACGGCCTCCTTGCTGTAGGCACGCTTCCTGGGGGAACAGGGCACAGAACAGCCAGGCTTCAGGGGTCAGCAGCTGCTGGGGGCCCCAAGCCGCTCCCCTGCCAGCAACGCTCCAGCAGCAGGGGCATCCTGCTGCTCCCTCTGGCCACACGGGTCCCCCATGCCGCCCCTCCGACCCCTAACCCGCATCTCACCACCTCCACCTTCCAGGGACACTGATGCCACAGGGACCCACCTGCTGCAGACGATGGAAATGGCCACCAGGGAGACGATGAAGACCACCCCGGCCGCTGCGGACCCCGCGATCAAAGGCAGCTGCTCTCTCAGCTCTGACTTGTAATCGTCTGCGAGAGAAGAGGGACGGGGTCAATCCTCCCTGGCACGCTGACGGAGCGAGAGCAGCCTGTGGGAAGGGATCCCCTCTGATCCCACAGGTGCTGCTCCCAGGGTGGTGGGGCAAGGGGGATGCAGGCAGGGCGCTCAGCTGAGGCAGGCGATGAGCCCGTGCCATGTTGCACCGGGTAGGATTGTCGTGCTTGGCTCACACATCTTTGGCTTAAAGACAGGGGAGAGAAGATCCTGGAAATAATGCCAGACCCAGTTTCCCAAAGAGATGAGGTTCGCAAGGGGTTTTTGAAGAAACAAATTCATTTATTGAGCAACCTGAGCCACCGGAAGGTGTCTCTGCACATGGCAGGGGGTTGGAAGGAGATGAGATTTAGGGTCCCTTCCAACCCAAACCTTTCCGAGACTCTGTGATTTAAACCTGTTGGCCACTCGGACCAATTTTAACATGGGGTCTCACAGACACAAAATTCCCATAAGTTGTAGGAAAAGAGGAAAACACCGTTAACAACCAAGCCAGCCAGAGAATGCTGTGCCAAGGCTTCACCCGGATCAGACATCAGAGGGTCCCCCACACAAAGGTGAACTTTGGGAGTGAGGTTCAGCAGAACCCGGGGACCCTCGCTGCAGGTCTGCTTGTAGGTTTTAACACCTCAGCATGAGACGAGTCCTTTTGCAGAGCCATGGCACCCACGGCATCCCTTCCCCACCAAGCATCCCTCCCACCCCCTGCATCCCTCGGAACCTCCTCTGTCCCCTCAGCCACCCCCTGCATCCTTCAGCAGCAGCAGGCTGGGGTGAAAGCCAAGGTGGCACTGGGAGGACTGGATATGCCTGGGGGAACCCCCAAAAAAATTATTGGCACCCTCCATGCATCTCCCCCATTTTTCCCTGCCCCATCAGTGGTGTGGGTACTCTTAACAGGCAGTATCCAGCAGATCCCACACTCCTGGGGCTTCTGTAGCAATCCAGACTGCCCCAGCAAGGTCTGCCAGGCTGTGCCAGCAGCCACATGCAAGGGTTAAAACAAAACTCATCCAAAAGAAAGCATTTAGCACCCTTTTATCTGCATTTTCTACTCTGCAGTTAATTAGTGGCAACTAGATTTATCTCCTGCATGCTGCTTAAATCCTGAGAAATTCTCATCTAACAATCAATTATTATTTAATAACCTACACAATCCATTCTTATTAAATTTCAATTAATTGCTTATTTGAGGCAGGATTTTTCTTCTCGCTTCTCTAATCCTGAATATTTGAGGCATTGGAGGGGGGTTTATTACCATTTCCTTCCCTTTGGTCGCCTGGCATGGTTTTCCTCTTCCCACCCCAGCTGGCACTCGACATGAATGCAAGCATGGGGTGACCCATTTTAGGGAAGAAGAAAAGCTTTAGGAAAGAAGAAAAGCTTTAGGGAAGAAGAAAAGCTTTAGGAAAGACAGGCAGTGAGGCTGGGAGCCACGGATGCCACCTAAGCAGAGAAGGAACCACACCAGCAGCACCAGGGAACGGGCTCTCAGCTGCCCCAGGGCTAGGAGGACCTGCTTCACTCACCAGCTTCTGGATTAGTCCTGGAGCTGGGATTACTGGCAAACCCTCCCCTGAGTTAGAAGTTTCTAAAGGAAGCCACTGTTTGTGGGTGCAGGGAAGGGCCAGAAGAAGTCACGAAGCTCATGAGCTGGCCCAACACACCCCCTTGGCACGGGGAACCAGCTCTCACATGGGTCTGACCGCCCCAGCTTTGCCCCGGTGGCTCAGATGGCCCCCCAGCATCCCAGGAAAGCATCCCAGGAAAGCATCCCAGGAAAGCATCCCGGACTCCTTCCTCCAAGGGTCTGCAGCCCTCCTCCCAGCCCACCGCACCGTGCCAGACTCACGGCCGGTGCCAGGGGCTCCCGTGTCCCCACAGCTGAAGGGGAAATAAACAGCGGGGGAAATCCCGGAGCTGGGAGCTGGAGAGCGGCTGCTCCTCCCGCTGGCTCTCAACGAGGCACGGCCATGAACCCCCGGCTCCCGCCACGCCGCCCGCCGGGACAGAGGCAGCCCTGTAACCCCGCTTCGTTAGAGAGCACGGCGCTGGGGGCAGCGGCCCCGGCACTCACCGTCGGTGAGGGTCTGGAAGCACATCTTGCCGCTGTACTTGCCGTAGCCGGCCACGGTGCGGGCGCGCACCTGCACCACGTAGACCATGCCGGGCCGCAGCCCCTCCAGCCGCGCCGTGTTGGTCTGGCTGCGCGCCATGGACGAGTTGTACTCGTTGTGGTCCTGCGGGCACCCCGAGAGAGCCGCGGTCAGTGGGACGGGGGACAGCAGGGGGACAAGCGGGACTGCAGCCCGCCTGCCCCTGCTGAGGGTGCTCGGCTGCTGGGGGATAAAGGAGAGGCTCCGGTTCTGCGTCAGGAGCATCCCCGACACAGAGGACCCCACAGGAAAGGCTGGGAGAATTGGGGTTGTTCAGCCTGGGGAAGGACTGGGGTGATCTAACTGTGGCCTTCCAGTAGCTGAAGGGAGCTACAAGAAATACAGGGATGGACTATTTAAGGGTCTGGAGTGACAGGACACAGGGAATGGCTTCCCACTGACAGAGAGCAGGTTTAGATGGGATATTGGGAAGAAATTGTTCCCTGTGAGGGTGGGGAGGCCCTGGCACAGGGTGCCCAGAGAAGCTGGGGCTGCCCCTGGATCCCTGGAAGTGTCCAAGGCCAGGTTGGATGGGGCTTGGAGCAACCTGGGATGGTGGAAGGTGTCCCTGCCCCTGGCAGGGCATGGAACGGGATGGGCTTTAAGGTCCCCAGGATATTCTATGATTTTATGAAACAGGACCCACAAGGCACTGGGAGGCCCCTGCAGCACGTGCCTCCCAGGTAGCCCCCTGGTCCCACCAGAGCAGGGAGCATGGAGTAGCAGAGGGAAACAATAAGATCATCCAGAGCAAAAATAATTTATGAACAACAAATTCCTCATCTTCAAATGATTGACATCCTTGTGCATTTCAAAAACATCCCACAGTTATGGAAACCTGGTATCCCTGCCCACAGCACGGGGGGTGGAACTGGATGATCTTTAACCAAAGATCCAACCCAAACCATTCTGTGATTCCACGAAACACCATAATGTGCCCTGTGAGACCCTGCCCAAGCAGGTTCAAGGGCAGCCCTCTGCTGAGGTCCCCAGCCCCTGCAGCCCTGCTCTGCTGGCACAGCTCCTTGGCCTGGAGCTTGATGGAAACCTCACGCATCTCCACTCTCATTTGTCACCACCTTCCCCAGCGCTCTGCTGGTGAGAGGCCGCTGGTGAGATCATCTAATTATTCACACTTAGAGGAATTCATTAGAGCTGGCGAGACACAGGAGGGATGGAACAGCTTGGGCCAGGCACGGTTCATCGCAGGGCTTGGGAGCGTGTCCCCTGCAGGGCAGGACAGATGCCAGGGACAGCACCAGTGGGAGGCAGCGACCCGGGGCAGGGACAACCCCCATAACCTTCCCTGGTCCTCTCCAACTGCCTCCCCTCCTCCTTATGCCATCCCCACGATTCAGGTCCCTGCTCATCCTAGCAAATACCAGAGCCAAGGCGGCCACAGGCAGTGATGTGCTGGACAAATGCTGCCATGGGGAAGGAACGGCTCAGGTTGGACAGGGCTCTGAGCAACCTGATCCAGTGAGAGGTGTCCCATGGCAGGGGGCTGGAACTGGATGAGCCTTAAGGTCCTTTCCAACTCAAAGGACTCTCTACTCAGTGATTCTGATTCTGTGATTTAGCATCTGCAGCCACAACTCGTTCCCACCTTCTGGAGGCAGCTCGGGTGACCTGGTGCCTGTCCCACCCGGCCATTCCCAGCAGAGCCTGTCTCAGAGCCCATCAGTGTTCCCCCTGCCCCCGTGCCCCAGCCCAGCCCCCACGGCAGGGCTCCCCCGGGCTCACCGGGGCCGGCCTGGAGCCCACGGTGCTGCCGACGTCGGGCGTGCAGATGCGGCTCAGCTTCTCGTAGTAGCGGATCTCGTAGTCCAGGATGATCCCGTTGGGCTGCTCGGGCTGGGGCCAGGACAGCGTGATGCTCCTCATCGTGGCACTCACCTGGTGCATGATGGGCACGGTGGAGGGGGCTGCCGAGGAAGCGGGGAGCGAGGGAAAATTAATGGAGGGGGTGGGAAAAATGGCCCTGAGAAGGGGGAAAATCCCCCCGGCATCCCGAATCTCCCGTGCCTGTGCTTGGCTTCCCCGTGGGAGCAGCTCGCTCGTTAGCAGTGGGAAGACCGGCGTCTCAGCAGCTCTACATGGACGCAGAGCAGCGAGCCAGTGAGGGAATTCTGCTATTTAAACCAACTGCTCCTTTTAATTAGGGGCTTGGAGATCCTTGGTGTTCCTTCTCCCTGGGACTGCTTGCTCCAAGGATGTCTCCCATGGTGGGAGAGACACAGCAAAGCGCTCCCCAGCAGGGCAAACCAAGGTTTGGTGACAGGCTCCAGCTCTGTGTGACATCTTTTGCTGTAACAGCCTCTCTGGGGAGCCAGCACTCAGCACCCAGGGAGCTGTGCCACAGCTGCCACCCCCCGTGCTCTCAGGAACGGGCTGTGGGAGCAAAAATCTGCCCACCCTGAGGACAATGACAGGAAACCAGGGCAGGGACACGCCAGCCCAGCTTTGGCTCCAGAGAAGCTGCTGGAGCTGCTCTTAAGGGCTCTCGGGGGATGCTCATCCTCAGCACCCAAATATGTGCTTCTGCCAGGAGAACACTGTCCTTCCACCATTAGGGACACTGAGCCACGAAACCAGACAGGAGACCCTTTTCCAAATGCTTTGTGCCCTCCAAGCTGTACTTACGAGGGGCAGAGCCAGCCAACACAGCCCTAATCCTGCACTTACTCCTAGCAAAAGAAAGGTATCCAAGTCTGTGCACACCCAGCCCAGCCATCTCTGCCCTCCTCCTCCTCCTCCTCCTCACCACGCCCACAGTACAAGCAGTGCTGGGCAGGGAAAATGCCTCCCCTGCGTGAATCAAGGGAATACCTACACCCGGCACAACCAGCCTGGGGCACGGGATCATGCCGTGGAGGGAATCTGAGGGTGGCAGGAGCCCCGTTTCTCATGGTACCAGTGGGAGATGTGGATAGCTCAGCACTGCCTTTGTTTACCCAGAATAATTAATCCTATATTATTTTTTTTAACCTCTCCACATCTGCTCCAGGAAGATGCTCGTGGGCTGAAATTAAGCACTCGGCTTGACTGCTGCTTTATTAAGTCCCATTTAGCTTGGATGGGGCAGGGAAAACCCCACTGCAAAGCCAAAGAGATTTTAGAGGGAGAGCACCAATGCCCTGGATATCCCTGGTGCATTTCCATCAGGTTACTCCACAGCCCAGCATTTCCACGTTTGCAATCAGCCTTTGCAAGACAAGCAGGGACCCTGTTCAGCAGTCAGCGATGCCAGCCAGGCACAAGCAGAGATCTGTATTCCCTGGAGCCAGGAGACTGAAGTATTTACACCAGGTTTCTCCACTGTGCTATCCAGAGGGAGCAGGATGGCGAAGGCTGCCTGGCCTGGCACAAAGCAGGAGTTCCCATCCCTTTTTTAAACCCAGAGCACATGGGTTTCAGGTTTCCATCCCCTCTGACCCTCAGTGCAGCCCAGGGCCAGTTTCCCCCTTGCCATCTGCACACCCACCCCACTGGCATCCCTGTTTGTCCCAGAGCTGCTCATTCAGCTCCTGATGCCTGACAGGGGAGCAGGGGAGCCTGGAAAAGGAGACAAAAGGAAAATGATGGCAGAGGGATGTGCCAGAGGAGACAGAGCCTGGACTCAGCCCCGGCATGCTGCTCCCTCTGTGCCGTAACACAGTCAGACTGCGTTCCAAGGCTGGATTCACCCCATCTCCCTTCTCCCAGCTGGGAAAAGGGGGAAAGTGGTGATGCCATTTCACCCCCAAGCAATCTAGAGGGGGATAAATGCAGGTATCAGATATCCCTCCCACAAGCCAACTCTCACCCTGCCAGGGCACAGGCAACTGTTCCCTACCCCCTTTCCTCTTCCCCCCTCTTCTCCTGGCCTTTCTCCCCACTCAGGGCTGGGGCCACCACAGCCATCACACCCCCCTCACACCTCGGGAGCTTTTCCTTTGGGACACAGACCTTGACTCCACGCGGAGCTTGCAGCTGGCAGGGGACAGCCAAACTCCCCGGCGTCACCGCGGGACTCACCGGCCTGGTTGGTGGTGATGTTGACGGAGACGTGCTGCTGGGGGAAGGGGCTCTTGCTGGACACGCCGTTGACCGCCTGGATCTCGAAGGTGTAGGGGGTGTGTGCCCACAGGTTGCTGATGAAGACGCGGGTGTCAGTGAGCCCCAGCTGGCGGGGCACGAAGTCCACGTTGTCGTCGCAGCGGGAGCAGGCGCGCCGGTCCGAGCGGCACTTCTTGCAGACGATGTTGTAGGTGACGTCGTCCCGGCCGCCCGTCTCCCGCGGCGGGTGCCACTCCAGGATGATGGACGTCTCGTTGACAATGGAGATGACGTTGCGGGGCCCGGACGGGACGCCTGTGGGAAAGGAGAGGCATTGAGACGGGTCCTTGCCCTGCCCTGGAGGCTCCAGCACGGAGAAGGACACCCCAGGGATCTGCACTATCCATCACTGTAGATGCTGAAAAGCTTTGGTAGAGAAATTTCCCAGCTTTCTGCAGCGTTCTGTGAGAGCTCTGTGGTTCTCATGAAAGCTGTGATAAACACTGCTACAGGTTCTTTGTAAATTGGGTCTTTATCTGTGCACCTGGGATCTGTTTTTCAGAGTTGTTACGGTACGCAGTAAAATAATATTTTGCAGTAGGTGTTGTGAGCTTTGGCCAATGGGACAGGGGGCGGCTGGTCCAAGATCCAATGACCTCCTGTCATCTTTGGGAACCAAGTTATATAAACCCAATTATAATTAATTAAATAACTACTTTCTTCCTGAACTTGGATTGTGTGGTTACTCGCTGTTCACGGTACGTCACAGTGACACATCACCTCCTCCCTCAGGAGGGATTTGGTGTCCACAGCTTTGCTTAATTCAGGGTCAGACTTTCCACACTGGCAACGCCAACCACCTGCACTGCAAACAAGCTTCCCAGATGGAGATGAGGACTCCCATGCCACAAACCCACTGAAGTCTCCAAAAAAACCTCCATGTGGAATGCACGCAGATCCATCCGTGAAGACGGACCCCTTTCAATCCCACGGGGAGATGCTGAGATAACTGAAGTGCTCACGTGGAGAAGCATCTCGAGCAGATTATCCCAGCAAGAGAAAAGTCACTTAGTCAGCACCGTGGAGAACCAGAGGAGCAGCAGGAGAAGAGGGAGTCAGAAATGGAAAGTGGCTATTAAGGGTTCAATATCTCACGTTGGAGACCTGGGAATTTCCCAGCACGGAGGAGAGCCGGCACCACTCCATGGTTTGCAAGCAGCTCCCATGTTGGACAAGAGATGAAAACTGCATTGATCAAACCCACCAGGAGCCACAGCAAACGCTTTGGAGGATGGGAATTGAGCACGGCTCCGATTGCAAGCGCTGCTGGACTGGGGCTGCAGTCCGTTCAGGAGGAATCCAGGAGAGCATCACTGAGGTACAAACACACGTCTGCACAGATCCGGGCAAGGATCTGGGGTCAGCCAGGATGGCTCTGCAGCCAAAACCACAAAATTCAGCTGCTGGGTTCTATTAAATAGGGGAAGCAAGGAATTCCTCATGCTGGCTGGGCTGGGGGCTACACTTCCAAGAAAGAAAAAGGACTTTTCCGTGACACAGGGAGCAATAAAAATGATGGAGGACTTGACCTGCAAGGAAGGGTTAAGAGAGAGAAGCACATTCTGTCTTGGGGAAACCCATCCCAGGGGAGCCCTCCATGTGTGTGTGTGTGTGTGTGCCAGGGAACATCGTTAGGGCTGCGGATAAATCAGCCCCGTTAGTGGCCGGGGATGGGCTGGACAGGCACAGATTCATCAGCACCATGGTGACGTGGCTGGTGGGATGGAGAGGTCACTCTGCACGGAGACACTCTGGGAGCCTCCCTGAGCTGCTGCCGTGGATAATGAGGGTGAAAGATTTTGTTCAAACGCCCGGAGAAATGACAGCCTTAAAAAAAAGATTAAGATAATAGAATTCCATTCCCTTTAACCCTTTTCCTCTTTAGGAGTAAAAGTGTCTGTCGTGGAGCAGCCACCAGTGCAGCACGCTCGCTGGAAAGGGCCGTCCTGGACCTGAGGCACCGCAGCACTGCGAGGCTCCCCCATGGTGGAGATGTCAAAGAGAGTTACAGGAGGGTTGTAGGGCCCACAGCAGGGGCAGGAGCGGGGAGAAGGACTTTGATTCCCCAGGGGAACAAGGCTGCAGCACTCACAAAGGCTCAGTGGGATCAATATTAGCGAGTTACCCCCAAAAATCTGCAACCTGTCTGGATTAGGAAGCTTTAATCCAAATCCTCCCTCCATACCTTACACAGATAGTATCTTTTCAAGAAAAAGGAAAAAAACCCATATTTCTTCCCTGTCCCAGTGGCAAACTGCTGCCTGCCCAAATTCCTCCCACTTTAATTGCAGCCCCTTCCCTCCTCTGCAGGGGCCCAGGAACTGCAGGGATCGCCCTTGGAAGGGTTCCAGTCCAGGGCAGTGCCTGCAGCTCCACAATGTTATGTACTCCTGTGACACACAGAAACTTTGTGGGTGAACAGCTGGCACCTCAGATTGGAGCGCTGCAAAAGCAAGCACTGACGAGAAGAAACAAAAATCAGCCAAGAGACTTTTTTTTCCTGTATTCCTATAGCTCAGCACTGCTGTAAATCAGTTATGTAACAAGGCATAATAAAGATCTGTAGATTATCGGTAGTTGTGCAACCTGTCTGAGAGCTCAGGTGATCCAGCAGAACACACAAATCGTTCCCTTGTTTCCTACGTGTGCTTTGGGCACTTCCCAGCACGCAGGGTCCGGAGCATCCACGTGCTAATGCTCCGTGATGGGCCTGGAGTGTATCTGGGGGGGAGCTGAGGCCTGAGTTTCCAGCAGGCTGAAAAGCACGGCAGCTCTTTCCTCTCTCCCGGGCTCTTTTCCCACCAAAAGCCAGGCTCAAGGACACTGCTGCCATGCCAGGCAGCTCGGGCAGGCAGCTGAGCAGCGACGCATCGCTGAATACCAATGCCTAACGCAGCCTTCCCCCTATTAAAAAATACTCCATCTGCAAGACTATGAACAAGACAGCCAGAGCAGATAACTTTAAATCCTAATTTATCCCGGGGACTATCTCCCTGCCATCACCGCCGCTGCCGGGGTGATGGATAAATTCCAGAGGCTGCCAGCAAGGCGGGATGCGGGGCCATCCCATCCCTCCGCCTTGCCCACCCAGCCGCGCTCTCGCTCCCATCCACGGCGGGACGGGGGGAGAAAATAAAACAAACTCCGCGTGGATCGAGACTTTATCCCTGCTGCTGCCCCAGGAGCGAGGGGAGCGAGGCCCTGCAGCCCCCCAGCCCTGACCCCGTACTCACTGGTGCAGGCGGCGGCCGGCGGGTCGAAGTCCGCCCGGTAGTAGCCATTGCGGCAGGCGCAGACCGGCGAGGCCTCGGCGGTGGAGCGGCTGTTCGGGGGGCACGGCACGCACAGCCCCGTGCCCTGGCTGGCCTTGAACGTCCCCGCGGGGCAGGCTGCAAGAGAGAGCAGAGCAGGTGGGTCCTGAGCTGTTCTGGGACGCAGGGGAAAGCGGGTCCTGTCCTTGGAAAGGGGCAGGAAAAAGGGAGAGGAGAGGAGAGGAGAGGAGAGGATGCTCTCTTTCAAAAGGGACAAGCTGGAAGTTTGGACCAGCCCATCTCATAGCTGACCTGTGGTAGCACAGTGCAGGACTTCAGGCAATGAGCCTTTCAGTTAATATTTTCTACTTTGCAAAAGACTGTCCTACACCCTTTAGGATCAGTTCTGAGTAAAGAAAGATTTTCATTTGGCAATGTAATTTGCACAAGTGAAATAAAATATGAAAGCAAAATACACAAAACAATGTATCAAAAGGCCAATACTATGAGAATCTTGCCCTAGAAATACATAATGATTTCTAAGCTCAGGCTTCCACCTGCATGCCTGTAGTTTAGCAAAAGTATCACCAAAAAAAATTAAATGCCATTTCNAGGAGAGGAGAGGAGAGGAGAGGAGAGGAGAAGGAAGAGGGAGAGGAGAAGGAAGAGGGAGAGGAGAGGAGAAGGAAGAGGGAGAGGGGACACAGAAAAGCCTCACACTTGTATCAGTGCTAAATGGGGTAGCATTCC
This sequence comes from Struthidea cinerea, assembly GCA_013397865.1. NCBI lineage: Eukaryota > Metazoa > Chordata > Aves > Passeriformes > Corcoracidae > Struthidea > Struthidea cinerea. The sequence continues at coordinate 310,006 of VZTI01002517.1, forward strand.
TTCCCAGGAATCTAGGATGGCCAGAATTTTCCACGTTGGCCATGGATTATTCCTGAAGCCACTAGACAAACACTGCAACCACATGGTAACGATCTGTAGCCAGGCAGAGCCAGGGGGCTGCAGTAGCTGCTTCACTCCCTGCTCGTACCCAGGCAGGGGGATGGCAGGGGCCTGTGGGAACCCCGTCCCCAGCAGCACCCATGGGGACATGGACAAGCAGGGGCAGGACAGTGCTCCTCTTCTGCTGATCTGAACGGTGCCTGTCCACCACCCCAACAGCCTGGCTCAGGTCCTGCAGCGATTTTTCCATGCAAAATTTAAATATTTAATGAAAAAGTCGGCGTGATGCCCATGACAGTGTGTTATGGGTCCATCCCGTTAATCCCCCGCAGCCTGGGGCTGGAGCTGCCCGGCCTCCGAGTTCATTCACGCAGGAAATGGCAACTAATTCATAACAGAGAAGATGCTCCAGTTCCAGTGAGGGTTTAATCAGCTGCAGGGGAGGTTTCATTAATCAACCATCTCGCTGCTCTGCGGAGAGAGGGCGAGGATGGAGTGACAGGGATGGGCCCCTCATCTCCGCCCCACCCCACCCCTCCTCACCAACGGGCACTGATGAATGGATGCTCATCCATCCCTGACATCCGGCAAAATCCCACGGAAGCAAAGGCTGCAGAAGGGAATATCTGTATTTTGGCACATGTACCTGAGGGGTCAGACTTCCATGCAGCCCAGGAGAGACTGTTCCTGGCCCCACACCAGGGTGGTCCCAGCCCCGTTCGGCTCCTGGCTCTGCCCCTGGGACGCCATCCCCCCCCAGGCAGAGCTCTGCAGAGAAACACCCGACGTGTCTCATAAACACGGCGATGATTGAGATAATGGAAAGTGCCTCTTAGCCCCTGTCTGCTGCATCAGGATATGAGGCATCTCCTAGCAGCCATGAAGAGGAAATTAATAGGAGCAAGCAGGAGTAACCACTTTGATGCAATTTCCTTGGGAGATAGTGGACCATCTAATCTTTATTGGAGCCCTTTAACCTGTCATTCAAAACTCATGAAGGCCTCCTGCTCACACAGCCTTTCCAGATATTAATAGATGATAGAAAAGAATAAATCAAAACAATATTTTACAATTTTATTATTCAGGAGATCTTTTCCCCCTCCACAGCCTGACGCACACAACTGGCTGCAATGAACTGTCTCTTTGCAATGGCCCTGCCAGCTGGGTGAGGACGTGGCATTCCAGAGGAACCAGCCACCACCTCCCACTGCCCTTCCTCTTCCCCACCATGGGAGGACTGACGAGTCCTCCACATGCCACCACAGCCATCCCACGCATGTGGCATCTTAAGGAAGCACTCGGGGCCATAACCTGTAGATGCTGAAAAGCTTTGGTAGAGAAATGTTTCAGCTTTCTGCAGCGTTCTGTGAGAGCTCTGTGGTTCTCATGAAAGCTGTGATAAACACTGCTACGGGTTCTTTGTAAACTGGGTTTTATCTGTGCACCTGGGGTCTGTTTTTCAGAGTTGTTATGGCACACAGTGAAATAATATTTTGAAGTAGGTGTTGTGAGCTTTGGCCAATGGGACAGGGGGTGGCTGGTCCAAGATCCAATAACCTCCTGTCATCTTTGGGAACCAAGTTATAGAAACCCAATTATAATTAATTAAATAACTACTTTCTTCCTGAACTTGGATCGTGTCGTTTCTCGCCGTTCTCGGTACTTTACAGCGACAATAACCCACCACCCCATGTGGTGGGCAGAGAGACGCATGGGGTCACCGTGCAGTCCACAGGGTTTGCGGGGGACCTTCAGGATGCTCTACAGCAGAAGGCAGCGGGATGCAGACCCTTCCCCCATCCCCAGACACAGCCCTATTCCCAAACCAGCACGAGGAGGCACAGAGCTACACAGACACACGAGGCAGGAGACAACACCACAAGTGGACACCGAGGCTTCGAGTGTATTTCCAGCTCCTCACCTCTCCCTTCCCACCGTCGCCTCCCCACCATGTCCCAGCAGCCTCACGCTCCCACTGGAAGGCAGAGCATCCATGAGACGTGCAAATGGGGACCCGTGGGCTCTGGAGCTGGAGGATGTGTCAGAACACACCTGAAACACGCCAGGCTCTTTGGAGGAGCAGGAAGGGGAGGGCAGTGGTACCAGGGAACAGCCACCTGTGTTTTAATGGAAGAGGATGGAAGGAGGACGATGAGAGGATTGCAGTGCTATGAACATGCCTCAGTTTTAAGGTTGAGGGCATGTTGGTGGGTTGGTTGAAGAGGTTATTGTTAGTGTTTAATTACAATTAATCCAAGTGATGCTTTGTCAAAACACCTGAACATGGCACCCTGCAACCCAGTGTCCGCAGGTTTCCCTTATCACTTCGCTTTTCCACAAACTCCTATAATCTGCAGGCACGTGGCTCTTAATTGCTATTATTACCAATTAGCTTTTCTCTCCTGTAATTACACTGTGCTCGCCTAAAGCCTCCCACAGTTTCAGGGAGGTGGATGCCTTCTCCTCCCTCCCAAAGCTGCCGTGGGTGCAGCACTCCCCTCTGGCTGCTGCCCGTGTGTCCCCTCTTTCTGGGGGAGCTGAACCACGAGCCTCATAGCGAGAGCACGGCACAAACCCCCGGGGCCCTGCAACGCCTCGGTGGGATCCGGAACCCTTCACACGGCAAACCCACAGTCCGAGTGCAAGGCTCAGACAGAGGGCTCGAGCCCAGCAGGGAGCAATAAGTCACCCCACTAATGGCCAGTGCAGCGTTTGCCCTAATTGAAGGGCTGCTCCAAGAGCTTCCCAGAGCTGGCAAGGTCTGCATCCATGACAGCGTGTCGGACAAGCGCGGGATGAGGCTCTGCCTCAGCTCTCCCTGTCGGAAGGGGCTCTTTCTGCCAGTGCCCAGGCCGTGGCACAACCTGCATCTCTTCAGCCCGGAGGAGAATTAACTGATTGTTGATTATGGGGGCTGGGTAAGATTAATGATGTGCTTAACTATCCATTTCCTCACATTTAGGCACCAGGGGTGTGTTTGTAAATGCTGAGGTGCAGAACTCCTCCGTGTTGCTCGGCAGGGAGGATGCTCAGCACTTAACCCCCCCACAATCCAGAGCTGCCCACGGATCCATCATCCTGCCTGCGCATCCCAGGTGCGGGTTTGCCAGCAGGACCCCTTCTCCAGGGCTGACATGTCTGGGGGTGGGAGGGAACATCACTGAGGGGCTGCTGAAACTCAGGCTTCTTGCGGCGAGACGTCATCAGTGGAAGTTTGGGGGGAAAAATAGCTGCAAGTGGCCCTCGTGTCCGAGGGGTGATTGTAAGGATGTGGCCACAGGGCTGGATACCACTGGGGGCTCCCAGCCAGAGCTGAACCTCTCCTACCCACCCCAGAGGCTCAGAGGAGGGACGTGTCACATGTCTCACGCAAGGCAAACACCCAGTGAAGGCTCCACAAAGCCGTGTCCCCGCTGCCGCCTCCCTCTGCAGCTCCCAGAACCACGGAACCACGGAACCACAGAAGCTCAGAATCTGAGAATCACGGAAGCACAGAACCACAGAACCACGGAATCACATAAACTGAGAATCACAGAACCATGGGATCACATAATCACGGAACCACGGAACCACAGAAGCTCAGAATCTGAGAATCACGGAAGCACAGAACCACAGAATCACATAAACTGAGAATCACAGAACCACGGGATCACATAATCACAGAACCACAGAATCTCCTGAGCTGGAAGTGACCCCCAAGGCTCATCAATCCAGCTCCTGGCCCTGCACAGACACCCCACCAAGCCCACCCTGCATTGTCCAAACACTCCTGGAGCTCCGGCAGCCTCGGGGCCGTGCCCATTCCCTGGGGAGCCTGGGCAGTGCCCAGCAGCAGGATGGATTATGGAAGCACTCGTGGCACACAGCAGCACTGCGAGGGCTTTTTACTGCTCAACACTCTCCTGTACCCTGCATCATTGCATTCCAGGTGCCAGGAGTCCTGGAAAGAGCCGGAGAGAAGCAGGATCTCTCGGCTCATCCATCCCTGCTCCTGCCCGAGGCAAGCCACCGCCACAGCCTCTGTGGGAAGGGTGCAAGCGTGGGGATATTCAAGCATGGGGGCATCCAAGCGTTTCACTCTCAGACTAAATCCTCACAGTTAGCACCTGGAACTTGCACTTTTTAATTACTCTCTCAGGGAAGCTTAAGTCAAAAGAGAAAAAAAGAAGAAAGGAAGGAAGAAAGGAGACATTGCCCCTACATTAACTTGCTCTGAAGTTCCCTGGGGAAGCAGAGTGGCATTTTTCCTTCGCAGATTTTAAAATAGGAGCTTCTCCAAGGAATTAATGATTCAGCAGCGATTCAGAGAGCCCTGACCCGCCCCAGCCCTCGCTGGCACCCAGCAAACCAAGTCAGCAGTGCCTCATCCTTCCCATGCCCCTCTGTCCCTGCTGTGGCAGAGTTAACCCCATTTTCCAGGTATCCCCAAACTCACGCTTGTTTTGGGTTCCCTTTTGGGTCCAGCGCCTTTCCAGGGCAATCCCAGAGTCTTTAAGCACACCTGTGGCACTCTGGCACAGCAGGTGGTGAAAAGCTGCCTTAGAAGCAGCGGTGCTGCACGAGACGATGCCCTCAAGCAAGCCGGAGGTGTGGAGAGCACTGTCAGGTGCAAAGGCACCCAAGAGCCTGGATGACCCAGCCTTGCTCCAAAAAGACATGCGGGAGCACCTAGCAGCACCCCTGGGAGAGGGGCAGCAGGGTTTGAGGACAGCACAGGTCAGGAGAAAAGCACAAACTGTGGCTCACTGCTTTTGCAGCCTGCTGGAAAAAGATTCAAGGCCCCCCTTTCTGCAAACAATAATTTATCCTTAAGAAGAAATACTGGCTCCTCAACCCAACACCTGCTGCACGAGGTTCACAGTTTTTTGGTGAAACCCCCCGAAAAAAGAGAGGAGATGCTTGCTAGAAACCCCTTGTGCGTTTTGTCAACACCATCGACACAGAATCTATCTTTAAATACATTTTAAAATGAAATAAGAAAAAAACCCATCAGTTTTTCAGCCTTCAAGCTGGTTAGCCCCAGAGACTCGTGTTTTAAAATGCTCTCCTTGCCGTCCTGCTGCCACCCCGAGCGGCCGAGATGCCGGCTAGGACGCCCTCCCAGACACCTTCAGCTGAGAGACACCACCCAGGCAAACAAACACCCACACAAAATCGTGTGCTACGGAGAAGTGTCGCTGAGAGGCTGCTGTGACTGCAGGGGCAGGCACTTGGCACGGCTTCCCAGGGCTCCAGGGCAGTGCCAGGGGCACCGGTGACACCGTGCTCCCCGGGGACACACACAGACCCCGGGCTGCCACCCAGTGCATTTGGGCTTTGATATGATGATGGCACAGGCTGCAGGCTGGGGGGAAAAGCAGCAGAATTGGGCAGGCTGTCACTCACAGGCAGGGGCTGTCATCTCCCACCTTCAAAGGGTGACGAGGGCGCTGCCTTCCCACCCTGCTTTCGTCTCCCTCCTCATCCTCCCCGCACACACCCAAGCAGGGAGTAGGCGCGTGGTGCCAGAGGTTTGTAGGTGCTAAAAAGCTGGAAGCAGAGAAATTCTTCAGCCTTTTCTCAATATTCTGTGAGCAGACTGTCTTTCCTATGTAAACTATTTTAAACAAGGTCACAGTTCCATAAACTTCTTGCACCCGCAGGCTGTTTTGCAAGATTGTTATGGCTTTGACTTTGAAAATATTTTGGAATAGGTATCTTAGGACTTGGCCAATCCTCTCAAGGGGTGGATGGCCGAGGAACCAATTACCTATTGCCACTCAACACACTTTTTGCAATCTATCCTATAAAAGTAGTCAGAAAATTATTAAAGCTTAAGCTTCGGCTTCCACTTGTTCATGAGCCTGGACTCTGTGTCGTTTTCTTTATGCGCCTTGGACGTAACAGCAACAGAGGTTTAATTGCAACCCTACGTGGTGCTCTCCTGTCATCCCTTCCCTCCTGCCTCTCTGTTGGGGAGGGCCTGGCAGGTTGTTTTGTGAGGATTTTGCCCCCATTCCTACTCTTCAACGATCTGATTCCCTTTTACATTAAGCCAAGTGTTTCTCCAGGAACGCCCCAGCCTGGCACGGCCACGGCGAGCCCAGCGGGCAGCCAGCAGTGCTGGGGGTGCTCTGCCCTGCCGCCCTCCGCCAGGCAGCCACAAATCAATCCGGAGAGCTTTCCGTGCTGGGAGCAATGCCAAGCCAGGAGGGCGGGGAGGGCACCCACCACACGCATCCCGCCTTCCTCACCGTGCCAAGAAAGGAGGCTCGGCCCTGAAACTCCTCATCGGCCACCAGATCCCAGCGTCCAGCCCTCAGCGGAGGGAGAGGAGCGCAACCCAGATGGAGGAACAGGGAAGTCCAAGCATTCCAGCCCTAGAGCATCCTCCTGCTCCCAAGGAGGGAGCTCAGCCCAGGACCCCAAGCCATGCCAAGAAACCGCAGCACAAGGGGACAGGACGTCCCAGCAGAGCCCTGTCCCCAGATCCTTGTCCCAAAACCTCATTTTGGTGCAAACTCCACCATCTTGTAGCCGGATGCACCAATTTTGGATCCCCCAGAGATGCTCCTGCCGCGGGACCATCTGAATGACAAACAGCACCTGCCCCATTGTGTTCCCTTCTTTCAGCACTGCAGAGGCAGAAACTCATGAGATAAACTCCTGAGATAAACTCATGAGATAAACATGAGCTTCCCAGCATCCGGGCTGGCATCCTGCGGGCACGGGCTCCGTCTCTCCCGCTGCATGGAGGAATGCGGCCCCGGCTCCGCGTGACGCAGACACTTAATTAAACCAGCCCTCCACCTCGGGAGGAATGGGCTCAGATCCGCCTTGGGACACATGTAAATTAAAGTCAGAGCCGGCCTGCCATGGTTTATTCATGGAGGGAAGTAAAATTCAATGTGGTTTTACCTTGCTCAGGGTTTTTTTTCCTGCTTTTCTTCTCATGGTGAGAAATGAATGGGAGCAGGGCAGGATTTCAAAGGTGCTTGCAGGCTAGGGAGCTGTGCAAGGCATATTAGAGGCACCTGTTCACCTCTCCCAAAAATCCCACCCCTCGCCCCAGGGGAGCAAACCCCTGGTTGATGGAGCAAGGTGCTCACAGACTGAAATGCTCACCAGAGTAAGCCCCGTGTGCTTCACTGGAAGCAAAACGCAGTCAGGGCTCTCACCCAGAAGCAGTTTTCCTCTAGAAAAGCTTGCTTGGAAAAATTAAGTGTCTCTGGCTGCAAAGGAGCTCCAACACCAACTGTTTAGGTGACATCATGGCCCTAAACAAGGAGTTTAAGCCTCGAGCAGGGCACGGAAGCAGCTGGTTCAGGCTGCCACGTGCCTGGCTGCTCACTGCCTGCAGACAGGTCTGTGCTCACCCATTTAATCACCACTCTGGGCTGCACTCTCTCTGTTTTTCATGGCTGGGGGGATTTTGAAGGTCTGAAGAGAAAATCTGTCCCAGATGGATGCAAAGAGAAGAGCAGGCACGCCCTGGGCAGACGGTGCCGCGGGGCTGCCAGCCTGCCAGGGAGCAGGGAACTCGCTTCGCCCTCCAAAACAGCCAGCGGGGGGAAAAAACCCAGCACTTGTCATGGTCACTTTTCCAAATCACTGTCCTCCCACTCAGGTTTTGCTCTGCTTTAGTTTCCACTTGGCTCCAGGATCACTGCTCAGTCCCACACCACAGCTCCCTCACCACAGCTCCAGCTCCTTGCTGTACACCAGCCACTCCGAGTGATCAAAGGGAATAAACTGATCCAACGGCAGACAATTCGTACACATACACAGGGAGGCTCACAGCGGAGCGAGCAGCAGACACCTGGCCACGGCAGCACCAGGCACAGGCTGCTCCTCACCATCCTCACCGCCCCAGCTCATTATTCTGAGTCAACAAATGAAAGGGGGATGAAGTTCTCATCGAGGATTTGATGCTATTTAACTTCCTTACAGTCTTCTTTAAAAACAGATTTAGCAGCTGCAGCCTGGCACGGGCTCTTCCCTCTGCCGGGGCTGCCATCCCTGCAAGCAGGAGCTTCCAGGGCCTGGAGTGACAGGACAAGGGGGAAGGGCTTTACATGGACAGAGGGCAAGGTTAGATTGGATATGGGAAAGAAATTCTTGGGTGGTGAGGCCCTGGCACAGGTTTCCCAGAGAAGCTGTGGCTGCCCCATCCCTGGAAGTGTCCCAGGCCAGTGCCTCACCACCATCTGTCGCCCACAATGAACCTCACCATGAGTTTGGAGTAAAAAACTGGGGGATTGAGATTCAGGCCAGGACTTATGTGCCAAAAACACAACCCCCAGAGATGCTCTCTACCCCCACTCCAGGCAGCAGGCTCCACAGAGAAATATTTTTTTCCCTCATGAACTGCAGCAACATGAAACTCCAGAGGTGATGGACACAGACTGGAAGAGACAATACCTCCACGTGCCACCTAACCCAGCATATCGTGTTCACCCCTCAGTGCCTGCGTGAGCTATCGAGCCAGCTCATCAACAGGGAAATGAACCAGCACAAAAATTCCTTGAGAATCTCCAGGAGAAGCTCTTCCCCCAGGTACAGAGCTGCTGGCAGGGGCTGTGGTTAGAAGCCCCCTGAAAAAGATGCATCTTTCCTTTGCAACCAGGGATTTTGGGAACCATCGATGTCACTCCGTAATTCCAGCCCCTCTTCTGACTGGGAAATTGGGGTGGCATCGCCACTGGGCTCCCCAGAGCACGGTCCCCTCCTGGCTGAGAAGCAAACAGCTCCCGTCCCTAACAGGAACTAATTAAGCACCTCTTCCTCCTTCTCCAGCTCATGCCATGCAGTGTCCCCTCCATCTAGAGAACATCAAGTGCGCATTAATTACGTCTGAAGTGGTTCCTCGTTAGTGCTGACACCGTGAAGGAAGAGCCACCCCAGGATGGGGCTGCGGAGAGTTTCAGGCGCAGGGCCAGGCTGGCGCTGCCGGCACGGGCAGGGCCATGGGGACACACGGCTTCCCTGTGTCCCCGCCACAGCACTGCAGGACATCGTGCCTCAGGCCACCCTGGGGGGCTGAGGTGTCCCACCACGGAGCAGGACACTGCCATCGGCGTGGAGGTGAGCCTCGGGGGGCTGTGGCTTGGCTGACTGTGCCCAGGAATGGATTTGCCATGGGAGGATGGATTTGACGTGGGAGGACGTCCCAACCAAGGCACATTCCTCATCCACCCCAAGAGTGCCATGCATGGAATTAATTAGAAAAGCCATTAAGAGAGCTTCCCTATGAATATTTATAGCAGAACAAGCCATAATTACTATTCCTGGGAGGGAGGAAAGGCGCCTTCCTACCCAGCTGCAGAGAGGAGAGAGGACACACGGCACCAACAAGGGTGACACCTTTGAAAAGCCCTTCCAGCCAAACCATTGCATGCTTCCACGATTCCCACACTGGCTCACCCCTGTGCCACAGTGGGGAGGGCAGGCAACCTGCTCTGGAGCTCCTGGACAGGAAAGGACCTCCTGCAAGCAGTGTGAACACTGGCACTGTCCGTGTTGGTGCCACCACCGGGGACAGGACAGGTGCCCAGAGCTGCAGGGTGGCAGAACACTCACTGACCCCACCTCTGAGCCCAGATAGCTTCCCCCTGCCTAAATATTCCCACCTGTGTCTACGCTGGTGATAGCAACAAGCAGGCACAAAGGAGTGGTCTCCTCCATCCTCAACATCTGCTACACGTAAGTCAAAGCCACCCGAGACTGCAGGGATTTATTGTACGTCAGCAGCTCTGGGAGCTTTTCTTAGCTGTGAAACATAATTTGCACCTTGGGCTCTCTAAGAATAAGTTGTCTTCAATAATAACACATGATTAAGAGCTCAGGAGCAGATCCGATGTGGAGCAGGGGATCTGTGATAACCCCAGGTCTCTCCTGTCACCCTCCTCCAGCACTGCCACGCTCGCTTGCCGGCTGTGCTGAAAGAGATGCCCGTGGCAGAACCAGGAGATTTGGGTTTAGACAGAGAATGACCATCCCTGGAAACACCCAGCCAGCCACAGAACCTTTCTGCCGTGCCCAGAACCGTTTCGAATTCCCTGTTTTGCAACAGAGCAAAACCCATAAACATCAAAGTAATCCCTGCTCGTGAGGAGGGTGACCAGGTCCCTCTGCACCGTGGGGGGGACACAGTGTGCACCAACCCATACCAAAGCTGTGGCCAGGGCAGATCTGTTGAGCCTGGATGCAATATGTACTATAATAAAGTACAAAATAAAAAATAAAATTCTAAGTCAATATCGTGTCTCTCCTCAAGGGCAATTTCCTCTCTGGGCTGCAGACCCAGCAGAGCTGCTTGAGTTAGGATGGAAATTCAATTCATGATTCCCCCTGTATGTCATTTTCCAGGATGCCCCTGCTTTTACAGACAAGTTTCAGGCAGCTAAGTCCAGAGACCAGGCCTGAGGCTGGAGCTTTCCACCTCCAGCTTGGCACACAGTGCTGTGCCCCAGGCTCCACAACTCTCCCCCAGAACAGCAAGGAGATGGCAGAGCTCTGCCAGAGCATCATCCCAGAGAGCCCCCGGGGAGGGAAGGGATGAGACAAGACAAGGACAGCTTTATCCCAGGAATATCCCTGCTCACAGGGGTGCTGCCAGGAGCCCAGCCATGCTCAGGCAGGATGCAGCCACACTGAGAGCACCAAGGCGACCGGCTCCTACCCCACCCCGCAGCTCTCCTGCCTCAAACCCATTCCATACCATAAACGTGGCACAAGCAGGTGAGTCCTGGGCTGAACACAAAAACTAAGTGATGCAGCTCCCTCCACGCCATTCATGACGTTTTCTTGGCTGCTGCTGGAGCCTAGGGTGGGAGAACAGCAATTACCCCCTGGGGTGGGTGCAGAACTTAATTTGGGGTGCCCACGACTCTGGTTGCATGCTCCCATGTCGCTGTTACGTCCGAGGCGCATAAAGAAAACGACACAGAGTCCAGGCTCGTGAACAAGTGGAAGCCGAAGCTTAAGCTTTAATAATTTTCTGACTACTATATAGGATAAATCGCAAAAGTGTATTGAGTGGCAATAGGTAATTGGTTCCTCGGCCATCCACCCCTTGAGAGGATTGGCCAAGTCCTAAGAGACCTATTCCAAAATATTTTCAAAGTCAAAGCCATAACAATCTTGCAAAACAGCTTGCGGGTGCAAGAAGTTTATGGAACTGTGACCTTGTTTAAAATAGTTTACATGGGAAAGACAGTCTGCTCACAGAATAGTGAGAAAAGGCTGAAGAATTTCTCTGCTTCTAGCTTTTTAGCACCTACACTCCCACAGCCACGGCGTGGCTGGTTCCCTGGCCGTGAGTGCTGCCCTGGCTGCAGACGGATGGCTTTTCCCAGGGCTCCTCCACGGGCCTGCTGGAGAGCGCCAGCCACGCTTTGATAGCATCGCCCCGCTCCTCTCTCCGCGCATCCTCAGCGGGGCGCGGCGCCGGGCGGGACAAAGGACCGCTCCCAGCGCACCGCGAGCTCAGCCCCGCGGCACCGCTCCGCTTGTCACCACCCGAGCGCACGGCCGGCCGCGGGGAGGGCAGCGAATCAAAACCTCCGTCTCTGCACTGATTACTTTCGCCTCATCCTAGCGGGCTCCATCCTTCCTCAGCAGCGTCCCAGCTGGCACAGCCAACCCACACAGACCTCCTTAGACAGCCAGGGGAAAGCAGGGCAGCTGGTTCCACCCGGTCCGTGGCTTTCTCACCACTCTGGGTCTCTCAGCTGCTAAAACACCATCCGGGAAGGGCTGTTTCCAGCCCAACTGCAGCCCAACTCAGCTTCCAAACGCTGCCTTGCTCAGGGGAGTGGTGATGAGTTATCTCATGGCTTGAGGGGGAAAATCCATTTTATTATTATTATAGAATCACAGAATCGTTAGGTTGGAAAAGCCCTCCAAGGTCATTGACTCCAACCATTAACCCAGCACTGCCAAGGCCACCACCGACCCATGTCCCCAGGTGCCACATCTGCACAGCTTTCAAACACTTCCAGGGATGGCGATTCCATCACTTCCCTGGGCAGCCTGTTTCAGGGCTTGGCAGCCCTTTTGGTGGAGAAATTTTCGCTAATTTCCAATCTAAACCTCTTGAGGCCGTTCCCTCTCCTCCTGTCCCTGTTCCCTGGGAGCAGAGCCTGACCCCCCCCGGCTGCCCCCTCCTGTCAGGGAGTTGTGCAGAGCCACAAGGTCCCCCCTGAGCCTCCTTTTCTCCAGGCTGAGCCCCTTTCCCAGCTCCCTCAGCCACTCCTGGGACTCCAGCCCCTTCCCTAGCCAGGGTAAAAAACTCCTTTTTTCTGTTTTAAATGATTACTGTTATCCTACTGGGAGAGACACTGGCTCCTGGAGCGTGCCACGGGCTGTAGGGTGCAGCACAGCCCCAGTCACGGGTGAGATTCCCACCCCCTGGCAAGCAAACCGCAGCAACAAGAGCCATTCCCAAAGGAGTTCTCTCGTGACTGCAAAAAAAAAAACCTCAACAACCCAACAAAAACCAAAAAGGAAAAAGTTATAGAAAGGCTTTAAAAGTCCCTGGCTGAGTCACGGGGTTTGCCAGGTGCTGGCTGTTTGCAAACAAGGGTGAAACAATGCGGGTGCCGGACATGGGCCGGATCTGGCGCTTCCTTGCGGCTCTCCCATTGTCCGGGAGAACAATCCCCGCTCCTGCCGGACAGCACAGGCCTCGGACGTGCTGGCAGCAGGGTGAGAGCCAGGTCTCCCGGGCTGGGTGAGTGGAGAAGGTTGGGAAAGACGGGTGGGTTTCACAGCCCAGTGCCGCAGGGATGCTCATGGATACGCACGCACGGAGCTCTGCACCCCAAAATACCCCAAAAAATTAATTTCCCCAGGCCCTTCAGCTACCACAGAAAGTTTTCTAAATGGATCATTAGCAGAACAAGGGTTTGGAAGCAGTTTTATGGCTCCATTTGCAAACAGTCACAAGCAAAGACCCTTGGGTGGGTGGGAAAATCAAAGGAGGATTTTTCTTCCTGTTTTAAGGCTGGAATCAATGTTATTAACACTCAGAAGTTCTCATGGTAGGGAGGGGAAATACACGAACAGCCCATGGAACAATTTAAGGAGGAAAAAAATTGGTAAGGAGGAAAAAAATTGACAAGCAGGAAAATAAAGCCATCCATGGAAGCTGGTGGGCCATTCCCTAATCCCTCTGAGGTCACTGCTGTGACAGGCCAGCTCAGGAATCCCAGCCCTGCAACGCTCCCCTGGCCCCTACTCACACCCTGCCTGGGGTATTTTCTGCATTTCTCCCTTTCTTCTGCTTGGGACGGGTCTGGAGCACAGGGATGATCTGGGGACAGGGACAGGGAGCAGTGGCTGTGGTGCCCAAGCCCCCTCCCCAGCAGCAGCCAGGACTCAGGGACCCTCCCCGTCCCTGCGCCGGGGGAAGGAAAAGGGCCTGAATCCACCAGAGGCACATGTGGGCTAATAATGTCTAATTAAGACTTTCATTAAAACCCATCACACTCATTAGGAAAAAAGTTAACAAGGTTTTCCTGGACATCTTCCTTGCAAAATTATTACGGAGGTTAATGGATGCCTTCACTAAGGCATAATTTAGGAAAAATCACACTTTTTTTTCTTTTTCTCTCTCCTTTTTTTTTTCTTTTTTTGTGATTCCACTGTTTCTCCTCCACAGAGTGGCCGTGGTAAAACTGGGCTGCCTGTTCCACCCAGTGGTGGAAGCCGGGAGATCGCTGCCAGGCAAAGGCAAAGCCCCTCCAACAAAGGGGAGCATCCCTCCCTCCCTCCCGCTGCCAGGATTCGGCAGGAGCTGGGAGAGCTGCCACTTCCCAGCACAGCCCGAGCAGGGAGAGCGCCTTGGGCTGACGCAGGATGGGAAAGGGGCTGGAAACTTGATATTGTGCCAAAAAACAAAAACAAAAGGGGA
>VZTI01002517.1:328954-360713 GCA_013397865.1 Struthidea cinerea
CTCCCCTCTCCTCTCCTCTCAAGCAGCGTGCAAAACCAATACCTTAATTCAGGAGAGGAGAAGGAAAGGGCGGCCAATAGGAAAAAAAAATAAACAATGTTCCAAAGGTATTTGGGAAATATTCACCACAAGGGCAAAAGGAGATGAAAAGCAGTGAGCAGCGTTGCCACATTTATAACCTCGCACTGCAGGACTCCAGCAGGCAGCAGCATGCTGGCAGCGTGGCCAGGGAACCCAAAAACCAGCACAACAATTCCAATCAGCGCCGAGAATCAGAGCAGCCCCACGGCAGCCGGGCCCGACGGCAGCTGCCCGGCTCTGCTGGGGAAATAACCAGGCAGATGAACGAGCCCAGCCGGCGAGCGCGGCACTTTGAAGGCACCGCATCACAGAGGTGACTTCCAGCAGGGCAGCAGCAGCACCGGCACCGCCACCCGCACCCACCACGCTGCTCACCAGGTCTGGCCACTGACCAGAGCACACCGAGAAACCACTGCTCCCAAATTCCTGCCTGCTCCCTGGAGCAAAACCACATCAGGGGAAGTACTGCCTACTGCACAAAACAGTTTGTTTGGGGACAAACATTTTGCCCTAAAACAAACACCAAGTGCAGTAATGACGCATGGGCAAGGACTTTGCTCATCAGATGGAAGAATGCAAAGCCATTTATTGCGCAGTCAGAATTCCCTAAATACCAGTACCCAACAGGATAGAACATCATATAAACAGGAAAGATGTTCCCCACAGTGTCCCCCAATCACCTGGGGCATTGCACAGATTTCACCTATTATGGTAACAGGCAAACAATGCCCTATAAGGCCACAAACTCCAATGAACACTTCTCACAGGCCCAGTCTGTCCATAAACACACAATCCTCTCTCAGTCCATCCCCGGTGACCTGGATGCACTCCCAGGGTCACCTCCGGGCCCAGGATAGAGGCTTTTTCTCTGATCCTCACGGCCTATCTCTCCACCACCACCACCCAGTGCACTCCAACACCAAGGGCTTGTTGCCCAAAGCCAGCCTTACCTTTGCAAGCCACGTTGTTCTCGGGCTCATAGCCAGCCTTGCAGGTGCAGCGGCCGATGGGCACCATCCACTCGCCGTCGCCGTTGCAGTACAGCTTGATGGGCACGTCCACCTCCTCGGCGTTGGGGATGCAGGTGCCGCGCGCCGTCACCAGAGAGGTGCTCTCCGCGCCCGTCATCGTCTCCGGGAAGATGGCGAAGTTCTGCACCACGCTGGGGCACTTCTTGAAGAAGACCCTGACAGACAGCAGAGACATGCAAGCCCCGTAGTCCTGGAAAGCCAGGTAAAAGCCATTGCGGGTCAGGGGCCCGAAACTTCTCACTTCCGTGTTCACCTTCATCAGCCGCCCCCCAAAATCCACCTGGGAGAAGCTCTCGTCAGCAGCGATGGTGTCCACTTTGAGGTAGGGTGCCTCCGTCCAGAAGGCGGACTTCTTGGTGGCAATGACAGAGTCTGTCTCGTAGTAGTAGAGGTTGAAGGTCTCCTTGCAGGAGCCGGGGACGTTGGGGAGGCTGCTGCAGTCCCGCACGGTGAAGCGCATCTCGGTGTAGATGCGGTGAGCCCCGCGCCGGTTGATGAAGGTGGTGAGCAGCCAGTTGTTCTGGTTGGGCTCGAAGACGTTGCACACCTGGTACGTACGGATGGTGTTGAGGTTCTCGTCGTAGCCACTGACTTCTTCCCACTGCAGAAAGGAGCAGGGAGAAGTGGTGAGAAGGAGGAAGAGGGGCCGGCGATGGCTGCTCACCTGCACAGGGCAGGGCTGGGAGGACAACCCCAAAGCTCCAAAGGGGATGAGGAACATGGTTATGGGCACACAATGTGATGCACATGCAGAAACACCAACCAGGCCAGGACCAGAAGAAATCCCCACCCTCTTACCCCTCTATGCCTCTCCCCGTTGCTCCCAATTGATGTTAAAAACGTCTTTTCCACGTGGGCAACTGCCTTATCTGCCCTGAGAGGATGTAAAAATGGGAAGAAAGATGGCCCAGGCACCTGGAGGCAGGAGGGAAGGCAGCACATGAGGCTACAGCTTCATTAAAGCCCGAGGCAGCACGTGGGCTGGAGAGCGAGCCTGACCCCAAGCTCCCGGCACAACGGGATCATTTCCCCCGGCAAAGAAAACCAACTAAATAAAACATTACTGCTGTGGAGAGAGGGAATATAGATTCGCAATTCGATTTATAGAAGGGCATTAATATAATCCAGGCTACAATTTCAATTAAGGGACAGCGGCAAACTGTGAATAGTCTATGATGGCATTAGAGTCCTACAGACAGATTTACAACCTCATAATCCATTCATTTTAACTAATCCATGTTTACAGTCTCCTCATAACAGCATTACTCATACGGCAATTTTTAAGCAGCTCCCTCAGTATCGGGGATAATTTCCAGGAGGATGCTGCAGCAGCCTCACGCCTGTGTTTACACGGGGCACAGCGGGTGATGCCACCCTGCCCTGTCACACTGAGTCCCGACGAGCTGATGCACCACAACCAACCCTGAAACCTCACAGATTTCTTTCCCCTCTTCCCTTTCCCATTGAACAACCACATTTCTCAGCTCACCCCCAAGCTTCCCTCCTGCGAACCACAGCCTTGATGTAACGAAACACAGCTTTTTGTTTTGTTTTCAAAGCAGGGTCCTCCTCACGCTGCCAACAAGTACAGCAGGACGTTCACTCCCAGGCCCACCTACTCAGCTTAAGCCAAGATCAGAGCTCAAGGCTGCACATTGTTGTTAAGCCATGGTTACCAAACCAGCAATAAAGCCTCCCTCATCCAGCCCAGTGCTCTTCCTCCTCATCCCATGCTGGGAAAGTGCTGCAAAACCCCCTGTCCCCCATGCACAAGGCGTGGGGATTCAGTGCCCCTTCATTACCAGGCACCTCTTCAGAGCAGGAGCTGCACAATCCTCCCCAACCATTGTTTGCTGCTCCCACCAGGGCTTTGCATCACAGCCCTGCCTCCAATTAAGGCCAGACAACGAGCTCTCCTCCAGCATTAACAGCAGTCCCATGGCTCTGCTGCCTCCACTGCAGGAATCCTCCTCTTTATCCTCAGAAAACCCAGAGCCTCAAAACTCGGAGCCAAAACCTGCCAACAAACTCTGCTGCGCTTCAAGGTTTCCTGCATTTAGGGACAACAAGGAAACGCCCCCTGGAAAATTCTCAGTAGGGTCCAGGCACTGCCTTGTGCATGCCTTGGGTCGAGCACTCCTGGTACCGGGCACTGGGAGCAGCAGGTCCCTGTGGCTGGAAGGACCCACAGTGCCAGCAGCTGCTGCCACCAGCGCTCTAACAGCGACAAATGCATCACTTTGACGAGATGCTGCTAAATAATTCACAGGGAGCTGTGGATTAAGTCAATGTAGTTCTCTGTCTCCACTAAGATTTAAAGCACGTCCATCAGGAAGAGCAGAAGGAGAGCCCACATCCTGCCACAGCCCGTCCTGGGGCACCACAGCCCCCGCAGCCTGGCTGGCATCAGGCCCCAGCACGAGCATCAACAGCCCCCAGAGCCTAGGCCAAATCTGTGAGCGGGGGTGAGCAGCCCCTCTGGGAGCTCAGCATGCCATGGGGAGATGCCACCACCCAAAGGGACCCAAAAGGGACACAAAGCCTGCACGGAGCCCATGCTGATGGCAACCCCAGGGTCAGGAGAGGCGGCTCATCAAATCCCTGTGCCTCCAGCCCCAAGAGAGATGAGAGCAGCCTCAGAGAAGGAGCTGACACCCAGAAGCCACCAGGAGCCTCTCACCCTGTCAGGAACAGTGTGACCACCAGGCCCAGGGCAGTGACCATTCCCTCCAATCCTCTGTCCAGTTCTGGCCCCTCATGACAAGAAGGACATCGAGGGGCTGGAGCATGTCCAGGGAAGGGAACAGAGCTGGGGAAGGGGCTGGAGCCCCAGGAGCAGCTGAGGGAGCTGGGAAAGGGGCTCAGCCTGGAGAAAAGGAGGCTCAGGGGGGACCTTGTGGCTCTGCACAACTCCCTGACAGGAGGGGGCAGCCGGGGGGGTCGGGCTCTGCTCCCAGGGAACAGGGACAGGAGGAGAGGGAACGGCCTCAGGCTGGGCCAGGGGAGGTTTAGATTATTAGGGAAAATTCCTTCCCAGAAAGGGTTGTCCAGCTCTGTCACAGCTGCCCAGGGCAGTGGTGGAGTCCCCATTCCTGGAGGGATTTAAAAGCTGTCCATACAGCTTTTGTGGCACCTGGGGACAGGGGTCAGCGGTGGCCTTGGCAGTGCTGGGTTAATGGCTGGACTTGATGGTTATGAGAGGGTTTTTCCAACCTAAAGGATTCTGTGATTCTATGATTTTAGGTAAGAGACTTGGCATTTAAAATACTTTGTGGAAGATTTAATACACACTCCTGTAAAGCAGAAGCCTCCCCAGGAACTCTCAGAGGAGCAAGAATTGGATGGCTGCAGGGATGCACAGAGGGATGGAGGGATGCACACAGAGGGATGCAGGGATGGGGCTGGGGAGGGGCTTTACTCTGCTGCTCTGCAGAGGGTGAGACCACCATGCCTTACAACACAAGCTCCCCACCTGCCTCGCACAGGCTTCCAGTGACAGCAGCTGCAGGCAGCTATTTATATCCCATCTCCATCACCTGCACGTGCCCCTCCTGCATTTTTCCAGCAATTTATCTGGGCCCAGAATTTTTCCAAAGCAATTCAGTAGCAAAATACCCCAGTTCAAGGGGCTCTGACATGTCTGGAGAGGATTTCATGCCTGCTGCAGGTGTGGCCCAGCTTTGGTGATAATGTGCAAAATAATTCTTTTGAAGACTTGGCCAAGCCAGTGACACCCTAACAAAGACACAGCCTGGCATCCCTTCCCCTCTGGTGCCACATCCTGGAGTCCCCAGGGACAAGCCCTGCTGCTGCACCCAGCCTGCCTGTCCCACCGTGGTGCCCATCCATCAGCTCACATCCCCTCCCACCCGCAGCTCCATCTCTCACTTTTTCTGCCAGGAGAATGTGAGTCAGGTTATTTTATGCTTCCATTCCTCAAAGGCTCATATTATATAAAAAAGATGTTTTAAGTGCCTCAGGGTGTTTGGTTCCTCATTACTTCATAAAAGTGACATTAATAGCCAAGGAAGAGCACTGCCGAGTGCAATTATGGATGATGTTCCAGGTATGAAAGCTGTTTGGAGCCTGCTAATGTTTCCTAATTACAAGCCTTTTGGCACAGGGAGAGGGAAGGCACGAGCAGGGGGATGGAGAGCGGTGATGGGGCTGATCCCTTCATGAGGAAGGAGGACAGGAAGGGCAAGGGAGAGCACGGAAGTGGAGACAAGCTCCGTCTTCACCAAGGCCCCAGGACTGGCTCAGGGAAGGGATGCTCAGCCTGGCTCAGCCGGACTGCGATGCCCCGGCACCCACACCAGCCCTATGGGGCACCGCTGCTCCCACTGTGACTCCTCCGGCTTCCCACCAGCATTTTACCCCTATAAACAGTGGGGTTAAAAGCATGGACCCCCCTAGATCTCATAAGGGTCAGCTGGACAAGTGGAACTTACCCCTGAAGGTGGGTTGGCGGTCCAGCCCAGCTCGGCCGTCGCCGTCCGCGTATCCATCAAGGTTTCTGAGGAAACAGAAGAAAAGAAAGTAAACCAGGCATTCCCTAATTTTCCATGACACTGTGAGCACAGAGACGTGGGAAAACACACAGGTGCTTTCCCAGAGCATGCACCTGACCCTTGGAGAGCTCAGGAATCAACAGCAGCTGCCCTAATGGACTCCAGGCAGTTTTGCTCCAGAGCAAACGGTGCAGGACAAGACTCTTTGCAAGGAGTCACGGCCTGAAACCAGCTCACACTGCCAGCTCTGACCCTTCCCTGCCCAGGAAAGGAAAATACCATCACCAACACAAAAAAAAAAAATTTAATTAAAAGATGCTGTATTTCACAGAGTCACATCATTCCCTACTTTTAGACGTAAAAAAAAAAAAACCAAAACAACAAAACACAACGAGAATAATAGCGAGAGCAACACCATAAAGAAACAGATGGGGAAAACCCTCCAGGTTTTATTTATTTGTTTGCAGCAAGCAGACACGCAGATTAATTGCCTCAATTCCTCTGCCCCGACCAAACAGGAGGAGGAGATGTGCCGCTGGCAACTGGCAGAGCCGAACATCCCCCACCCCTCCCCTTTCCTGCGTGCTCCCAGGTACTCACAGCAGTGCCAGGAAAAGGGGTGCGACCAGAGAAATAAAGGTCAGGAAATAAAAATCAGCCCAGGAATCTGCGCTGCCGCCGGGCTGCTGCTTTTAATCTCTCCACGGCTGCTCCAGCAATCTCAAACGGGAAACAAGACTCCCATTAATCTTCCAACCCCGCCCTTTGCCGGCCACTCCGGGATGCGAAGCTGGAGAAGCGTGACCAGGAACTCCCCACCCTGACACGAGTGATAAACGCTCCCGAAACCCCTCCCAGGGTGAGCGTGGTCCCCGGGCATGGAGAGAAAAGGAGCTGGGAGCTGGCAAAGCTCCTGCACCCAGAACAGGCCCCGGGATGCTGCGGTGGCACTGCCAGGGGGGTTCAAAGCCCACAGCCCCCCTGCTTTGCTCTGTGCCAGGCTGTCCTGCTCACAGTGCCCTCGGAGAGGAGACGTTCCGCTCCTGCTCCATA
Organism: Struthidea cinerea; assembly: GCA_013397865.1. Lineage (NCBI taxonomy): Eukaryota > Metazoa > Chordata > Aves > Passeriformes > Corcoracidae > Struthidea > Struthidea cinerea. The sequence continues at coordinate 335,631 of VZTI01002517.1, forward strand.
TGGGAAACAGAAAAGCGTGGTGACCTTCACGCTATCACACGTCACTTTAGAGTTCTGGTCATTTTCCATTTGGCAGAAGGCAGCGAAAAACGAGGTATCCCAGCTGCAATTCCTCTCCAGCCTCGAATCGTGGAATCCAGGAATGGTTGGGGTTGGAAGGACCTCACAGCTCATCCATTCCACCCCCTGCCATGGTCAGGGACACCTTCCACTAGCCCAGGTTGCTCCAAGCCCCATCCAACCTGGCCTTGGGCACTGCCAGGGATCCAGGGGCAGCCACAGCTCCTCTGGGCACCCTGTGCCAGGGCCTCCCCACCCTCACAGGGAACAATTCCTTCCCAATATCCCATCCATCCCTGCCCTCTGGCAGTGGGAAGCCATTCCCTGTGTCCTGTCACTCCAGGCCCTTGACAAAATGGGGTCGGGGGCTTGTGCTCCGGACCTCCAGCAAGGTTCTACTCTCACCACCCTTCACCTTCCCACCACCTCCAGGCCTTCCTTCCCTTCCAAGCAGCCCAGCCCCTAATTAAACAGCCATTAATCCTTGCAACAGCCCTTCAAATGAGCAGGAAGATGTGTATAGGCATAAATGGATGAGGAGGTGGAAGCAACAGGCCATGCACACATCTCCCAGTGCCCCCTGCCAGTGGGCTGCATGGCGAGGGATGCTCTGAGAGCCCCTAAAACACTCGGTGTTCTCCCCCAAAGCAAACAGAGTGTCCTTGTGCCTGCCACGCAGGGGAAACTGAGGCAGGGGAGACCAGGGAGACACGGGGACCACGGCCAGGCTGGGACCCGAGCTGGCTCATCCACCCTCTGTGATAAATAGGGACAGGCCCCATTACAGGAAGGGCACTTCTCCCAAAGGTTTATTCAGAAAGGCTTTTCACTCCATCATCTCCCTTCCTGCTCCACACACCTCCAGCTTCCTTCCCCGGGCTTTGACACAGGAATGCACTGTTGATAAAGCACAGCCGCCCTGTGGGATGGCAGCACGCGAGGACCAGCTCTGCTCCGAGATGATGCTCACCAGGACCCCTCCCAAAGTCTCACCCCCTCCCTTCTGTTGAGTTCCTCCCCAAAGGCTCCACGTTCTGGAAGGGAAGCAGGAAGGCACAGCAGCAATGCTGAAGAAAACCTCAAAATAACTAAGTAAATAGAGAAATTAATTAACAATAAATGAATAAATGGAAAGGAACCACAGAGAAGCTTTCACTTTGGATGTTTCTGGAGTCCCAAGGTGATTCTGTGGCCAGGGAGGTCACACTCAAGAAGGTTCCACTGCAGATGCAGAGCTTGTGTTGCAAAATGTGGAATATGGAAAATTTTCTTAAGAAAGGACCTTCATTGATGTTTGATCTTTGTAACTTGCGAGCCTAATCAACAAGAGAGGAGATTTAAGCCGTGAAACAGCAGCTCACAAGCTCTAAGTGATGGCCGGGTGTTGGAAAGAGAAATTCCTCGTTGGCAGAATTGCTTTGCTAAGGTTTAGGGCTCCACACGTTTCGATGATCTCGGTCCTAGGGGGAAGGTTGACAGTGCCTGGGGAGAAGGATGTGCCACCGACAGTGGGCACACAGAATGCAGAACTTAGAGGCCACGAGGACATTTGGCAGAACCCCCACGACAAGGAAGAAACTGATGAAGCCAGCCCAGCAGCTGTGCTGGAATCAGCTCTGATGGGTAAAAGGCGATTCTGGCAGGGGCAGAGCACGACCACCGACTCTCAGACCACTGACCCAAGAAACCACTGACCCAAAAGAAGAGAAAGACTGAGCACATGGACTAATTAGCATGAGAAACGAGAGAATCATTAACCAGTAGATGATAGAATACTAATTAATAAGAGAACATTGTGGCCAATAAACACTAATTCTTTTGATAGCTAAAACGTATAAATAGTAAAAAGCTTTGATAGTTGCAGTGCTTGAACACCACTGAGCACCCAGGCTTGGGCGACTCTGAAATAAATAATCAATGTCTCTCTCAAGTGTGTAGTTATTGCCTTGCTGCACACTGGATCCCGTTTTTGTGGACAACACTTGCACTCCCACGGCTCCATGTTTCCAAAGCAATTTGCAAAGTAAAGGAAACAGAGAGGCTGACCCCTGCAGACCATCTCCTGCCCAGGTCCTGTCCTATCCCCCAAGGACACTGCCACAGACAAGAAGATCCATAAACTGGCAAAATGGTTAATTTGGGAGTTTTTTGTTAAATACAGTAAGATGGTTAATTCCCCCCTTCCAGTTCCAATTCCTGCTGAGTTCACCCAACCCTGTGACTGCAGAGGCACTGGCATCAGAAGGACATGGCTCAGCAACTTCCTATTGACCTCTCCTATTTCCTCTTGGAGGAAACCTTGGTTCTTACTTCATTTTCTGGGATGAAAAAGTGACACTGTGACCTTGGTGGGGCATTTATGGCCAGGCTGCTCGGGGCTATGGCTGCTGAGCACCCTGCTTCAGCAGGAGAGGGTTTGCAGATCCCAAATCCTCGCAGAGGAAGTGGGAACAAGACAGAGATCCCAGCACCCACACCCCCATAATATCACTGCAGGCTGAGGGACACAGGATCAGCCCCCCACCTAATCACCACTTGGGACTGGGCAAGGAGGACAGGCAGGGAACGCTGCTAGCGAGGGGATTAGTGCAGATCAGTGCCTGAGCAGCCCTAATGAGTAGAGAAGCCACACGGACACCTCGTACCTCCCCTCCCACCCGCCTCGCCCTTCCGTGAGGACCAGTCCTCGTTAATTGGCACAGGGTATTAATTAAACCCCAGGGGTACATCCTTTCCCTGTGTCTCCAACATCCAGCACGGCATTGCTGCCCACGTTGAGTGAACCACGGCACCTGGCACCGGGATCCAGCAGTCCCACCATGCCAGGCTCCGTGCCCAAGACACTGCCATCCCCTCACCTGCCCCGGCACCGCTCCTCCAGCATTTCCCTCCACACCTGCACGTGGGCACAGCGGGTACGCGGGGATGCTCAGTGGTCAGGAGCGAGCTCAACACGCTCACTGGGAGAAGTCTCCGGGATCAGAGACTCCGCTGGCCGGGCTGTGATGGTCCAAGCCCTCATTAGGGAGAGAGGAGCTCTGCTACCCAGAGCTGAGCTCTCTTGGAGTGAAGAATCTTCAGCTGTATACAGTAGATTTTCTTTAATGGACACATTACTTTAAACTAAGCCTTCGCCATCTGTTCCAGTCCCTAATTATCAATACAAAAACAAACGTCTACTCACAATTACACTCATAACAAGTAAAGATGCCAGCAATTAGAATGCACCAGCTTCCTGTGCCGCGTAGCGCATCCATCTGGGATGGCACTCGTGCGATCCAGGCAGGGAGGACTCGCTGCTGTCCCGGGCTCCCCACACCCTTCTGGGCAAACCTGGCCAGAGACGATGCCTGCGGCAGGATAAGCTGCGCCTCAGAGGAGTGAAGGATGGGCTGGCATCCTTCCAACACCAAGGAAAAAATAAGTTATTTGGGCGAGAATAGCCTTCATCTCGCACCAGCTGATGCCGTCTTGCCAACCACTCTTCCCGCAGGATTGAAGCCTCTTCCAGAAAAACCTTTCTGATCTGTCCAAAATGAAGCAGAACTTACCTCCCGAAATTCCCAGCCTGAAACCCGTATTTCAGACCTCCCAACGGCAGGCTCTTGCCGCTCATGCCATGAGAAGGTGCCCCTTTTCCCTAGCAGGGAGCGGGCTCTGGCTGCAGGCAGAGACACACAAAGGGAGGAGGCCAACCCAAACTAACCCAACCCGATCACATTTTGACGCTGTTATCTGGAATAAAAAGGTACAACATCAAATTTTCTGCTCAGGGAGGCCACAAAGACACTTCTACAATCACTCCTCAAAAACTGCCTCGGGTCCCTCTCCCGAAGCAAGGAACAGCAGCTCCCTCCCTCCTGCAAGAAGATAACGGCAGGAACCAGCCTAAGGCACTCGAAAGCAAATGCTTGGGCATATGTGGAGAGACACAGGCTTGTCTAAGACAACCAAGAGGAAAAAGATAGAAATTAAGCAAAATAAGGAGAGAGGAGGCTTGATAACAACAGATGGGGAGAGGGAGATTTGGAAAGGATGCCAGCTGCTGGAAATAAGCCCCCCAAGATGCGTGGGGAGCAGAGAGGTGGGTGCTGATAGCTGAGCCTTTGGAGGGAGGGCAGGCGGGAGGGCAGCTGAGTGAGGGGTGGGGCAGGGCACACAGGGCTCAGGTCTGGGGGGCAGAGGATGCTCCACAGGTGGGATCTCAAGAGACTCATCCTGATGTGCCTCAGCAAGTGTCAATGGGGTCAGCGCACAGTCCAGCCCCAGAGCAGGTCCCTGGGCAGCCCCAGCCCCACAGCGTGGTTTTCTGAAGGGGAACAATAGCAAGACTTCTTTTCCATAAGGAAAGCACTACATTTTCCCCTCTATTTCACGCTCATAAATGCCAAGCTTGCTTCCTACCTCTTCCCTCCCTTCCGAGAGCTTCAGCAAAATCAGCCCAAGGCAAGTGCACAGCTTGGGAAGCTTCTGTCCAAGTTTGGTGACATTACCAGGGAAAGGGAACGACAGGGAAACAGAGCCAAGATGCTTTATTCCCAAGCCTAGTGCTAAATAACATTAACCGCTCTGGTATCGCGAGCTCTGCCTTCCCGGGGCTGTCGTGACTCCAAAGCCGTGTCCATGAGCAGGTGGCACCACGGCTTCCATCATCACCACTCCGTACGCTCGTGGTGTGCATCACACCTCTCGATGCCAATGGAAGGAAAGTCCCACCGGTGCTGGCGGAATAATCTGAATTTAATTCTCACTGTTCCCATGGATTAATTTATCCTCCGCTCCACTCCAGTGATGTCTCACCTGCAGCACTGTGTCCAGCTCTGGAAGGACATGGGGCTGTTGGAGGGAGTCCAGAGGAGGCCAAGGAGATACCTAGAGGGATGGAGCAGCTCTGTTATGAGGTGAGGCTGGGAGAACTGGGATTGTTCCGCCTGGAGAAGAGAAGGCTCCAGGGTGATCATATATTGGTGTTCATTTATACATGACGGAGGTCCAAGAGAGCTGAGGAGGAACTGTGGAAAAGGGCAACAAGTTAGAGGACAAGGGGGAATGGCTTCCCACCAACAGAAAGTGCTTTTAGGTCGGATATCGGGAAGAAATTCTTCCCTGTGAGGGAGGGGAGGCCCTGGCACAGGGTGCCCAGAGAAGCTGTGGCTGCCCCTGGATCCCTGGCAGTGTCCAAGGCCGGGTTGGACGGGGCTTGGAGCACCCTGGGACAGTGGAAGGGGTCCCTGCCCATGGCAGGGGGTGGAACAACAGGAGCTTTAAGGTCCTTCCAACCCAAACCATTCTGGGATTCTATGATTCCATGAAAGCGTTCAAGCACACACCAGGAAGTTGCCTGAGTAACTCCAGGTTCCTCTCTATGACCACACTTCTAACCACAAGTCCAGGTTTGCCTGCGCAAGTTCTTAATATATCCTGAAATTCAGACGGGGGAAAAAGCAGGAATACAAAATCCATACAGCTCTGCAACAGGGATTAAGGCAGTGAGCTGCTGGAGGAACATCCCACCCACAATGCTGGAGGACTCCCCGTTTGGTTCCTGCTTGGAACTGTGAGGGGAGCGCTGCCGTGCCGGAGCCAGCGGCTGCGCAGCAGGAGCCTGTGGCATCTCCCAGATGGTTTAATTACAGCACTGGAGCGGCGGCAAAGGTACGAGCAGGATCAGCCTCTCCCCTCCGGCAAGAGCTGCTGCTCTTCACAGCTTCCTGAGAGCACCGACTTCCCAAAGCCCTTTCCAGCATCTCTGCGCTTTCAATCAAAAATATTACAGCAACAACTAATTACGTCCCATCATTCCCAGGGCTCTCTGCCTTTAATGGTGCATTTTGCTGCTACGGAACGGCGGTGGAACGGCTCTGGAAGTGCATAACGAGCTCTCCCCATCAATCTCCCGCGGGTTCGTTATGAAGGACTACCCACCGAGTAACAAACCCAGACACGGAGGGGGAGGATGCGCTAAACAACAACAAGTCAACACAAAATATTGCCCCCCTGTATTTTAAGGGTCTGTGTGAACCTCTCAGGAGAGAGGAGCAGCCGAGCCCGCTCTGCAAAGAACCCCAGCCATTGCCAGCGTAAGGAGATCTGTGATGGCCAAAAAAACCCCTCACTTCCAGCGGGAAAGGGAAAGAATTTCTATATATCAGGCGAGGACGAGCATGCTGTGTCAATTTGTGATGGGATGCATTAAGCTGTGGCTGCACAGCACAGTCCCGGCCTCCTCCGGGATCCCCCGTCAATGCCATGGATTTCAGCGCGCAATGAAGATGCATCGCAGCAGGGCAGGCGATAACTTAATGAAGCTCAGATTTGGGGGTGTTTGCTCAGCAACTACAGAACAACTTTATCAATAAAGCGCTGCCTGCTGCGCCGCAGGATGAAACACTCTAATTGCAAGTGGCAAACACTCCCCACATCAGGACACACTAAATTGAAATATGCTGGCTGATGTGCCTGAAAGCGCCCAGTCAAATACCTGATCCATTTTTGCAAGCGTCCATGCATTCACACACACGCGTGGCAAGAGAAAAACCCAAACCAAAACCCCAGCCCAAAAAAAGTTCAGGAGGTGGTGCCAAGTCGGGGCCATACGGACCAAGCCCTGTTGACAACTCTCACTCCATTGCCAGCCCCAGCATCTCCCCTTGGTTTCCAGGCTCCAAAGGGACTTGACCCAGCGTGGATACGTGATGTTGGACAAGCTCAGACGAAGCCATACAATCCATTTATCATAATCCTACCGAGGAGAGAGACAGTAAATCAAAGAGACAACCTGCCTGCAAATAAATTACCAAGGGGAGGGAGAGGGGGAGAGGGATAGAGAGGAAAAGACAGAGAACTGCAGAGGGAGAGATAAGGGAAAGGGAAGGAAATGACAGAGAATTACCCAAAAATGCACACATCACAGGAAAAAAACAAACAAAGGGGACCAATTCAAATGGAAAGATAAGAGAGAAAAGATAGGGCTTTCAATACCTTTTGTTTTCCAAATTGCAAACCTATTTAAGAAAATTTGGGAACAAGTTTTCAAATATCAGGAACTCATTTGCTCCTGTCATGACAGAATCAGTTGCTGATATCACACTTTTTATAACTGCACACAGGCCCTGGATACCCAAAATCCACACGCACAGATCGCCGTCCATACATCATCATTTACAGTTTGGCGACTCAAAGTCAAGCAGCACCGAGGGCTGAGAGAGCACTTTAATGAACACCCTGGCCCCCCAAGACAGACCCCGCCATGCCAAGGGCCTGTCTGGGGCAGGTAGATGATGCGGTTGTCTTTCAGGAGAACATTTTCCAGAACGATGTCACTGTGCATTTAAATCTCCATCCCAGCTTTCCCGGGGCTGGGTTGCCAGCAAACCTCTCAGAATGCCGCAGCCTGCCCCAGAAATCACCATATGTCAGGCTTGGCATGTAACTCGCTTCATCCTCCACAAGATGTGGAAGAGGAACTCAGCCAACCAGGGGTGGGCAGAGGCTCTCCCAGAAACCTTAACCTCCAAAAAGCTTTGCGAGACTGCCTCGGAGAAGGTCCAGTAAGTGGTGGAGAAAGTTTGGTTTGAAGGAAACATCACTCAGGTTGGGCAGAGCACTCATCTGCTCTTCAGCATCCATGAGATCACCCCTCAGGAGCACAGGGCAAAGCAGACGAAGGCAGAAGGTCGGGTGCCCGAGGATACTCTGTCCCTTGTCCATGTAGTCAGGTGGTTCCAGCACGGGCTGGGCACAGTGGCCTCGCATCACTGGACTCTTTGGGTGGAGACCAGCTGGCTTGGACACCCGTCTCACCAGCTGAGAGAACAAGGAGGATCCAGAACCCCAACCCATCAAACGTCCTGGGGGAGCACAGAGTCTTGACAATAATCCAGACGTTTTTGGGTAACGATGCCAACAACTTCCTATTTTCTGCTACTTTTCCGTAGCTCACATCTCAGTCAGCACCCAAGTACCCACACTGGCTGCACGTGGTGTGCTCCACCCAGGTTCAGTGGAAGCAAGTGAGCTCACCCACGAGGACATTCTGCCAGGAGCTCCTCTCTCGGGAAAAGGGAACTTCACCACACTGTCAGAAAGCAAGGATCTCCAAAAAGAGATAAAAACTAATAAATACAAGCGGCGTGTGAGATTTTGCAGACAAGGGCCATTGAAGCCTAACGAGTTCCGTGGAAGTGGGCTCCTTCTCAGCTGGGATTCCCTCGGAAATGAGAGCCTCTAAATACAGAATTAGTCGCCTGAGAAGACAGAGCTGCCATAAACGTCAATAGCATCTGCAATTACACGTGCTAGGATGAATTACAAGGATACACAGTCTTTGTGCCTGGATCCATGGGACCCATGGGATTGCAGGGGATCTCCCCAGCAGCGGGCTCACAAATGTGTTACAGGGGCACGTGCCTGGCTACAAAGCCAACTTCCAGTGCTGGAGTACAGTGGGTGCACTGAGCCTGGGTGAATTCATGTGCCAGACCTGTCCCCCTCTTTTCCCAGAGCTCTCCTTCCCCGCTGGATTTATTTTGCCTTACTCCAGGGTAGCACCGCCTGTGAGGAAAACTCTAAAAATCAAAACATTTATCCTGCGTTTCCCTACACGCCATCACATCTTTAGATATTCAGGATGAGTCACTGTCTTGGACCACGTTCTCCAGAAAAGCTTCGCGTTCTCTACAGAAACAGGCGTCTCGTGGAGCCCTAAATCTGAAATGCCAGCCCTGCTGTCACAGAGCCCTCGCGCCCAGAGCTGCACCTGGCACCGCCCGGCTCCTATTTACTAGATCTTATTCTAAAATGTCAGAGGGATTCTGCCTGAGCCACAAACGTGACAGACTGCTCAGAGCAAGCACCACCAGGGGACTCAAGCTCAGCCTGGGCACAACTGCTCCCAGCGCAGCCGAGGGCTTGCTGTTCCCCCAGTCACCAACACCCGGGGGAAAAGCCTCACTTTTCACCCCAGCACAGACCAGCTGCAGCCACACCGATCCTCTATTTTTTAATGCAGCTTCTGACACATACTAAAGCCTTCTGGGGGGCCAGCCAAAAATTTCATGAGTAAGTAAGAACTAAAAGATAGCATTTCTGGTCTACCCATGCACAGGGGATCTCAGAGGGAGAAGAGGGAAAGCAGCAGGGCAAGAGTGGAATCACACAGAGATGCTCCGGCCGAGCTGGAGGTGACGAGCGATCCGCAGCTTGCGGGAGCAGCGTCGTCAAGGGGAGGAGGTGGAAATATTGAACCTCAAACGGAGCAAGCTGCAAAAGCCTCGGCTCCCGCGCCGCCCCCCAGCCCCGCGCCGGCCGTGCCGAGCGTCGTCTCCGCGGCTTCTGCGCCATATGGAGCCAGCTCGCCAGTGCAAGCGAGGCAAAGAGCGCCAGAGGCAAAGGGAAATACATCTGTGCCACCACAGCAGCACACCGGGCTGCCGGCAGCACAGGGAAGCCTCCGTCAGGACACGGATGGGATGGGATGGGATGGGATGGGATGGGATGGGCTGGGATGGGTTGGNGATGGGATGGGATGGGATGGGATGGGATGGGATGGGGGAAGGCTCTGCCTGCATCCCTGGGAATGCCTTGGTGGAGAAGCCCATCACCCACCCAGTTGCCCCCACCATCAGAAAGGAATGTGGCAAAGCCAGCAGGTCCATTGGAAAGGGAGGAGCACCCCATCAGCAGACCCTGCTGGGTTCTTTGCTCTGGCTCCACATCCGAATGCTGCTTCCCTAAATGCCCTGGAAACTCATCCTGGGCTCTCCCAGCTTTGCCTTTTTTTTTTTTTCTTCACTTTTAGATTTGGACAAAAGAAGCAGCAGCCAGGATCTGTAACTATCCTGCAACCTATCCAAAAAGCTTTCCTATCAGTCTGAGCCACCATTAGGTATGTACGCACACAGCTGGCCTGGTGAGTGTTGGCCAAGATTTCCAAACACCCATTCACACAAGGCGCCAGCTCCAACGGGCCAGTGGGGCCGGGTTAAATCCTCGCCCAAATTCACCAACAACTACCAGCGACTGTAATCACCTTGGAAGATGCTCTTCATCAACAGCTTCAGGACCCTTTGTTGTAAGCTCGTGGTGCATCATCCAAATGGTGCTGGAAGCAGTGGGCAAACAGCTGCCTGCCTCGCCCAGCTCGTGCCAGCAGAGAGGCAGCACCAAGGACCCCCCCATGCCAGGAGCCTCTTCTGTGAGAAGGGAAGAAACACGAGCACTGCTCTAAGTCAACCTTATATCACAAGATTTTGCTCAGGACCATTCTTAGGCCGAGCTTTTCCCGCAAGCTGCAGTGCCCAGCTGAGCTGCTGCACAACCGCAGCTCCCACGGGCCCTGGGGGTGAGGAAGGGGAGGAGGAAGAGGAGGACGCTGGCAGGAGGTGCCGCTTGGCAGCCCGCCTGCCTGGCACACCCCTGCCTCCAGCCCCAGCGCCTGCGCAAGCTGGGAAAAGGCTCCAGCATGAGGACGGCCATCTGCGTGCCGGGAGCCGCGCCAAGGCGGGTTCAGGGATTATTTTTCCCCCTCCTCCTCAGGACAGTCTCCTTCCCAAATGCTGACTTTACACACGGGTGACACCTCGCCAAAAAACTTCAGCACGGTTGCAGGAAGGTAACCAAGGACCAGTGCCCCAGTCAGCCAGCCCAGCCACTGACCAAAGCCCAGGAAGTGCCTGCGATCCACCGCAGGTGAGGGATGGTCCCGGCACGACCAGCACAGCTCCATTTCATGCAACACCAGCTCTGCTCATTTTTAAAGCAATGCTGGTTGATGATAAAGTTCCCCCGAAGCTCATCTCCATACCCACCTCTTCTCCTGATGACGGTGACCCATCCTCCCTGATTGTGGTTTCCTTGCTGAAATAAATCACTTTAAGTGCACATTGTGCTCTGGGTCTCATTACTGTTCATCATCTTCTGCGCAACGGAGCTGTCACATCCTCGCAAACTCTGTCACCTGGGCGACACAGGAGCCATTTGGGAGGGCGGGCAGGTGGGAAGAAAGTGCCCAGGGCTTGACAGGGTACCAGGAGCTTCCCATTCCTCTCCTCTGCAGCGTCTGAACGGTGGGTTCGCACCCTCATGGCACAAAAGCTCGGGAGAACAAAAGCAAGAAGGTGCAACCCGTGTCCAAGATGGGATCGGTGCACCAAGGCCCCAGACGGATGGCAGCAGGGGTGGCACGTGCACCTCGATGGCCAAGAGGGTCTTCCTTCAGCGAGTTACGTCCCTGCTAGAAAGCCTCCTCCAGAAGAGGTGGAAGAAACTCTCCTCCCCCAAATTAGAGTAGAAACACCTAAAGAAGGCAAGGAGGAAGAGCCAGGCATGGGGGCAGCAAGATGGTCACCAATCCTTCTCCAGGTGGATCCTAGGTAGCACCATGCTGAACTCCTCAGCTGCTTCCAACTCCACGAGGTTGCTCCAGGTTAATCCAGAACAGAAGATTGGGTCACACTGCACACAGTAAATTAAAAGCTCTGTGCCAGAACCCCACCAAGGATCCCCACAAAGGCACCACTTGCCTGTCACATCACTCTTGAAAGGCAAACACTCAGAAAGAGAGAAAGGGAGTGATTAAGGCTGCTCCTAATCCTGGAGTGTCCACAAAGATGGGTCTGCTGGGTTTTCATCGAGGACAGAGCGTAAGTGCCACCGGCCCCCAGACGGCCCCTAGTCCTGTGAGGGGCTGGGAGCAGCCTGGAAGGAAAGGCCAACCCACAGAGCCAGGAAGGAGCTGCTCACCCGGCCAACCTGCCCGTGCAGCCAACGCCGCCATCCCTGTGCATCAGCACAGCTCCCTGGGGAAAGAAGCTGATGTTTGGGAGGGTGCAAAGGTTTGGGTTTCCCACCGAGTACACAACACCTACAGAAATCCTGGAGCGCGGCTGTGGAGAAGACACACTGCTCTCACACCTCCCACAAGGTCAACACTCGCGCTTGTCTAAAACACTGCATCCCACCCCTCCCGTCACAGCCTCACAGGAAAACACCTCTCGCTGCTCTGGTGACCACGGCAGGAGAATGTCGCTGTTACGTCCGAGACGGGTAAAGAAAACAACACAGAGTCCAGGCTCATGAACAAGTGGAAGCCAAAGCTGAAGCGCTTTAATAATTTTCTGACTACTATATAGGAAAGATTGCAAAAAGTGTGTTGAGTGGCAATAGGTAATTGGTTCCTCGGCCATCCACCCCTTGAGAGGATTGGCCAAGTCCTGAGATACCTATTTTAAAATATTTTCAAAGTCAAAGCCATAACAATCTTGCAAAGCAGCCTGCGGGTGCAAGAAGTTTATGGAACTGTGACCTTGTTTAAAATAGTTTACATAGGAAAGACAGTCTGCTCACAGAATAGTGAGAAAAGGCTGAAGAATTTCTCTGCTTCTGGCTTTTTAGCACCTACAGGAGAAGACCCCCAGAAATGTAAGTAGGAGAAAAACCCCACAGATGCAGAAGATCCCCGGAGACGCAGCAGAAGACCCTCAGACAGGTCATCCATCAGCCAGGAAGGATTCCCCAGGCAGTCCCTGGGGCTTTTGCTCGGCTCTGCCAGCATCCCACCCCCCCATCCCAAGCATCCTGCCGCAGCCTGGAGACCCCCGTGCCCCCTCCTCGCCCAGGGCACTCGCACACATGTTCGCACACGCCGGCGCGGAGCGGGAGGGGAAGCCAGGCTGCAGGAATAACACAGGCACACAAACAAAAGAGCACAAGCCATTAATCTGGGTGAACCAGAGGAAATGAAATCATTATGTCTGCAGCTACAACATCCCGAGGAACAAATTTCCTGCCTGGATAATAAATGGATTCTTTTGTTTCACATTGGCCCCAACCACGTGACTCTCTTGGCCTATTCCTCATCCAAAACATCTTGCTGTATAAATACCCAGACAGGTTCGAATTTCAGCTGCTAAAAATATGTTTTAATTATAATAATATATAATAATAATAACAAAAAAAAAAAAAAAGCTGGATCTACAGACTCCCCTCGCCTCCTGAACAACCTCTGAAGGCTTTCCAGCAGGCAGGCAAGCAAACAAAAAGTCCCAAAGTTGCCAAAAACAGCTGAACAGCACAAATGCGGCCTTTAAAAAATGACTGAGGCACCTGAAAGCAGCTCCAGGTTAATGCTTGCAATAAATAACCCCTGCCAGAAAGAAAAATGATGGGTGCATGAAGATTTGAAGCACCGATGGCCCAGAAGCATCTCCTAAGTAGCTCCCAGCAGCAGGACGGGACCAAAGCCACACGGCATAGCAATGACAGCTCCAACCTTGGGGCTGCGCAGGTTTTCCTCTAAGCCAGGTTTTCTTCTGGTGGCTCGCTAGGGCTTGGGATTTATCCATTGGATGGATGGGGGGAATGCAAGATCTGGCCTCCTCTGGCTTGGCAAGATGCTCCTCAGCTGCAGGAGTCTCCAGGGATGCAGACCTTGAAGAGAGCTGCGTGAATGATTGGTTCCAACCCTTCCTTTAATCTGCAACTCTGTCACATCACTCACTTAAAACCATTTTTGCATCTAATTGCATATTTTGCTTCTGCTTTCAGCTTCTTTTCGCTCGCCTTCCCAGCTTCACCAACACATTGCGAGCACTGCAACAAGTTTCAAAACAAGACGCGGTTTTGAAGCCAAACATCAAAGCGCCTTGGTGCACGAAGTCCAAATTGTTTGGATGTTAAAGGGAGACCTCCACGCAAGGAAACAAGCTCAAAAATTCCCTCCAGCTAGCAGGCAGCCAGGGGCAGAAGATCCAACCAAGCCCACCACCCTCAACGACAGCTCTTACTCAGGGTTGGACTTATTCTCCATCGCCCCAAACATCCCAGCACCCAATGACTTCAATTCACACACCCGGAGGAGACCCCTGGTGCATCACACCAGCAGAACCTCAATTTCATTTTCCTTTGAGGGTCATCTTTAATTCCAATTATATTGTGGATGCTGGGGAAAGCGTCCAAGCACAGCTGCTGCCTCATTTCTGTCGCTTATCGCCGCTGTTACTTCAAGGAAGGGGAGGGGGAAAAAGAAAGGAAAAAAAAAAACCAGTCCTTGGAAACTAAATATTTACACACCCACATAGGCTAATCCCAGCAGATCCAAGGGTGGGAAGCCTATTTAAAAAACATCCCTAATTACTTTCCCATTTTGAAGGGAATAATCTGGCCATTATCTCGGATGCTTAAGTAATCACTTATTTTTCAAGAGGAATAATCTGCTGGTGTGTGCACAGACAGGACAGGGGGCTGAGAAACCATCTCTATACCCTCTCCTCAGGTACAGCTGCTGACAGCCAAGCGGCACAGAGGGGCTGAAGGAAGAGAGGGCAGTCAGGAGGTCAACACGTGCCACCCTTAGGAGGCCACTCCTGCCACATGGACAGAGGTAGTTCATGCTCCTGACACCTCGCCAGTCCCTGGACTGCACCACAAAGAAACTTTGTTGGGAATAGGGGGAGTTCTCAAGGAAACATGGGAAAGAAGAATGGGAACAGACCCCAAACACCTCAAAAGGCCATCAGTCCCCTCACAGCGATGCCCTGGCAAATGCCCCCGTCCCTCCCAGCAGTGCCAGGAGCAGGGAAACACAGCAGGCTGACACTGCAAAACACTGATTTTTCAAGAGCATCTTTCAGTCCCTTTTTGCTGTTGTGTTAACAAAACATTCTCTTATCAGAAAGTAAAGTGGCTTCTGCTGGAAAAAAATGTCAGGAATCCAGACATGGCGATGCACGGAAGGATTCCCAGTGTCCCCCCTGTAACAGCAAAGCAAAGAGCAGCAATTTGCTAATTGGCAACAGCCGCTGCGCTGCTCAAGGAAAGGGCTGGAACCCTGAGGATGGGCACAAGTTTGATTATAAGACACGCACGGCGGATCATTTAGAAAGATAAAACCACGCTCGCTCTGCCGCAGCCAGCTATTAAAAGTGGAGAATGTTATTTCAGGTAATAAAGAGCAAGACCTGAGGACCAGCCTGGGAATTCAAATTTACAACTTGTATCAAATTCATCTGCTGTAAAACTTCACCTAGTTTATAAGTTTCTCACCAACTTCATAAAACATGTTTTATTATTATTGTTTTCTGACTCTCCTGCCTTAATAAAATTCCTCTCCCAGCCTGTGTGGGTGTTGCATTATAAACATTTGCACTTTGATTCATTCAAGACTGCAGAAAGCTTTCAAGGTAACCTATTAGGAATACTTTAAATGGTTCAAAGACATCCCAGTTTCCCCTGAACGCCGCAAAGCTTTAAAGAACAAAATAAAAACGTGCCTTGCTGCGAACCACCTCCAAAAATCTGCTGGGCTGGTGACTCAGGAGATGGGAGTGACCACGCAGGCCAGCCAGGAGGGGTCCAGAGTGGGAAAACATAGGAGTTATCAGGGCACAGGGTAAGGTGGGCACCCACCCATCACTCTCCAAGCCCCCTCGCCAGGGAGCTGGAGGGATTTATTAACAAAAGATTCTCTTGGGGATGATGTGAGTGTGTCTCACTGGTAGGAGGCAGCCAGACCATTTTTGGGGATGCTGCTGAGTGGTTCCCACCGGTGGGAGGCAGCTGGACCATTTTCAGGGATGCTGCCAAAGCGGTTCCCACTAGTGGGAGGCAGCTGGGCCGTTTTTGGGGATGCTGCTGAGTGGCTCCCACTGGTGGGAGGCAGCTGGACTGTTTTCGGGTATGCTGCCAAGTGGTTCCCACTGGTGGGAGGCAGCCAGACCATCTTCCCACAAGTTAAGGACCCGGCCATGCAGAAACAGGGATTTCCTCATCCCTGATCAGCCCCAACGAGCAGAACCCAGCGCTGGCACACAAAGCAGAGCTGGAGGGGACTGGAAGCAGCGTCCTTCTCCAAGCAGCCCCTTTTCTCCTGCCTCAGCCACAGCCCGCTGAAGCTAAGGAGCAGAGGCTCTCCATTTGTGGCTCTGAGGGGGCTCTGGAGCCAGGCTCTGAGCAGCCTCCCTCCCGCGGGCGCGCGGCGGTGCCGCCAGCGCGGCGATAACCCACGCACGGCATGAGAATAAAAGCTGAGTTTTGGAAGGATGCTGAACACAATCAGCTCGTGCCCTTACAGCTCCCAGCAGCCAGCAGCCGCCTCCTCTCCTCCGCCAAGTTGGCTGCAGCATCCAGGGGCCGGGGGGGGCACTGCCAGCCCACGGACAGAGCTCGGGAGGGCTCGACCCGAGCTGGGTCCAAAGAAAAAGGCATTGATGCCTTTAGTTCTGCACAGCTGCTGCTTCTCTCCACTTGACTGAGCTAGAGGGAGATTACCTGGCACAATGCACATGCCTCAAGGAGCCACACGTCCCTCCCCAGGAAACACAGTTACAGAACTGATCCTCCTTTCTTTCATTAAACCAGAAATTACCACTTTGCAGGCCATCTCTGGTGACAATACCATCATTGTATGTGACTCCACAGTGCCTCCGTTGAGAGCCTGATGGACTCAAACGACTCAGACCCTCACCAGCAACTTCAGAACTTGAAGCAAAGCACAGGCAGCAAAGGCCACAGATCACCCACTTGTGTGGAGCTTCTGGAGAGCTTCAGCCAAACTCCACAGGCTGGGGAAGAGCTCTGTGCTCCGGGTTCACTTGCAGCCAGGTCGTGCCCATAATTTCCAGGACTAAATAAAAACTGCTTTAAAAACAATCACAGTAGAAGAGCAGGGATGGAGTGGCCACATGGTGAGGGCAAACACACCTATGTTTGGAGTGCTGGAGAGCAACCTCTCCAGCTCCATGGGTACATCACAGGAGGGAAAGGTGCTGGACTAGTCAGAACCATTACCAGAAGCACTTCTGACAGAACAATTGTGACAATTTTCTTACTTCCAAACACATTTGTTTCAAATGAAAAGCAAAGCCAGCACCAAACTCCCAGAGCATCCCACTCATGCTCTCTCCCTACATGTCCATCCTGTTCCTTGGGCATTTGGAAATCAGAAGCTACAGATTTTTGGTGAAAACACCAAGGTCAGCCCCAGGCTGTCTCCAGAACATCAGGCTGTCTCCCTCCCAGTTTCCCCGTCCAGAGGGCAGGGAATGCCCAGTGGGCCCAGAGCAGCCCCCCACAGCTAGCCCCAGTCTCCTCCTGCCCCCTGAGAACAGCGTTTCCCTTTCAACTCTTCTGCTGAGTTCCCGGTTTTCCCAGGGAAGATGTAATTCACACCCCTCTGCCTGTTCCGCAGTGATTTAATGTCTTTTGAGCAAAATGCAATTATCCTCATATCAACAGGGCCCTGGCGAGGATGATAATGAGCGAGCTCCAACCCCGCGGCTACGGAAGCGGCTGAAGCAAGCGGAGGCCTCGAGTAATCAAAGGCCCGTCCCTGGCCTCCGAGTGCTGAAAAAGAAATGAAAAACCTCCATAAAACTTCAAACGCTGCCATTCCCTGCTCCGTCCCTCCACCCGTGGTGTGGGTTTTAGCACCAGGAGACAAGCGACCAACACCAGCTCCGGGTCCCTCTGATGGCCTGCAATTCTTTAGTGTAAAACTCTAAACTCCATACAGAGTGTTGGCTGCTGTTCTCCCATTCTGGTCAGACAAAACAATTCCTCTCCAGGCCTGGGAATCAAGGACACCTGACTGTCTCAGGCCCTGAGAAATATAAATAACAGTGAGTTGGGGGGACAAGCAAACTTGGGGTGAATGACTTCATTACCTGAAGCTGTAATTGGAAGATTAACCCCCAACATGCAGATGGACCAAACTTATAAAAGTATGAAAACCCATGACCCCATTGCCCCTTTTGGGTGTAGGCCCTGGGGGCTTTGACTGCCCTGATGTACCTGAAGGCCCTTCAATAAACAGAACTGCTTTTATTCTCTTAATTTTGCCTGGCCTCTGTTTTCAGGTAGTCCCAAAAGGCATCACCCCCAGCTTCATCACACCCAGCTGCATTTCGGGTGTCACCTGCCAGGTCACCCACAGCACCCCTCGGCAGAGAGAGGGCACGGGGGCATCGACCTGCTGCTCAAAGCAGACACAGCAGCCCTGTTTGCCCAGGTTTTGGGGCTCAAGGAGAAGCAGCCCCCATGCCGAGTTGAAGGGGCCTTGCTCTGCCCCAGGACACGCAAATAAAGGTGTCCCCCTGCTCTGCCCTGCAAACAGGAAGAAAATAGAGAAAGAGAGGGAAAGACATGGACATGCAACAGGTCTTGGGCTTTGCAGAACTGCAGAGGCTTCCTGGGAGACAGGAGAGCCAGGAGCAGGGAGTATCCAGTGGGCTAAGCTGCCCATCCCCTCAGAAGAATAATATACAGCCAGGCAAAGACACCAAAACCCAGCTGTGCTCAGAGTAATCCAAGGAAAATGCTGATTGGGTTAGAATAATCCAACGCTTGGTTCCCAGTTGCTGCCGGGATGTGGCTCACTGGGTACCAGTGCACTGGAGAGGCAGGTGGGATGAGAGAAGGGCTTTTGAGGAGAGAGCATCATAAAACAATCCTTTGAAGTCGTGATGAAACCCCCATCAAGGATGGCAGGAAACAGCCGGGAAGTGAGGATTTCCACAGCCTCTTATCTATTCCCACCCACCACTTTTACTCATTGCGTAACAAATCAAAGCTTCACCTGCTCCAGCCACCAGCAACCCTGACTGGATGCCTCCCCAGATAATAAACGTTTCCTTCACTACCTAGCGAGCACATACCTGAGGCTTTACTAATGCCTAATTACTTGGCCTGGATATTTCCAAATTTGAAATAAATAAGTAAATAAAATCCTAGAATCCTCAAATGGTTTGTGTTGGGAGAGACCTGAAAGATCATCTCGTTCCACCCCCTTGCCACGGGCAGGGACAACTTGCACCAGATGTTAGTAATAACCTAAACAACCTTAATACTGTTAAAAATCACCAAGATTAACTTAATACCATTTTTTTTTTTCCTCCCCCATCTGGAAAGACCTTGAAAGGACTTCACTGGCTTATGAAGGGGAATGACTTAGAAGAGAAGAAAAGCAAATTAACACTCATCAATTAACTAAAACCAATCTTAACCCTCACCTCTTCCAAATGACTGCTTGCCATGACCTTCCGTTGCGATGTAAGTGCACAGTACGGAGATGCCAACCGTGGGATGCTCTGGGACTCCCCTCCTCCCAAACCAAGAGCATCCCTGGTTTAAGCTGGAAGAAGTGAGGCTGAAGGACACTCTTCTTCCTCGTCCAGGGCTCAGCACAAGCCCCTTCCCCTTTGAACTGTTGCCTCTGTGATTTTTCACCACAGGGCTCCCAGCAGGAACTTATTAAAGCCAGACCAAAGCACGTCTTGCTTTAATAGTAATTAGGTCACCCTGGGTTGTGGGCTTAGCAGGCAAAACTATAATTATTTAGAAACATCAAGTTTAAATGCCAAAGAATCTTAATGGAGCTGAGCTAATTAACCAATTTCAACTAAGTAACTGATTAGCTTAAAAAGAAAAAAAAGATAAATCAATGATCATAGACAACAACATTTTCTTTTAACAGCCTTTCTTGCAGCAATTCTCAATTGCACAAACCGAGCCCAACAACCCCTGCTAACCAAATATTATTGTAATTAAATATTCAACAGAAAGCCTCTTCAATTATTCAAAAGACTGATAACGCTTGGTTATAATTGGGGTGGTGGGAGAGGTTTCCAGAAGCAGGGATTGCGTGCACCATCCGGCTCCGGCCGCTGACGCAAACCCGTGGGTCGTGGCATCAGCACAGGGCACCCCTCCCACGCCTGGAACCGACCTGGGGCAGACGGACGCTCTCCAGCCCAGACGTGAGAAAACAGACCAGATGGTGCACAGGCTTTCTGGATTCCTGCTATTAGACCAGAAATTTCGGGGACTAATGGCCAGTTTCCAGGTTTCACACCGCTTTCCAGTGGTAGCGTTATTCCCCTGCCAGAGGGCCGGGAGGAGAAGCAGGCCCCAGTGTATCATTATAATTCACTAAGCGGCATTACCGTAGGAAATTACAAATTAGCTTTTCAGCAAAGGATACGGACGTATTTAGATTAGCCATAGAGAAACTACAGAACCTTCCAGCCCATTCATCAAAGCTCTTGTAGCTCCAACTTTCAGGGAAATGAAACAATAATAAATATTGAGCAGGGAAAGTTAATCTCCCCTGAATGCACTTTAATAATTCAAAAGTTGTGAGAAATAAATAAAGCACAGATCCTTTCATGCCTACAAAACACGTGTCCTGTTTTTCTCACTATTTCTCATGATGTGACTTGGTGGAAAAACGGATGGTGACCAAAATAAAAGAGCTCCAAAAACTCAGCTGTGGCTGTGAGCAACATTTACAGGGAAGGAGGGAGCCCATCCACGCTTGCCACTTATCTGGAAAGCCATGGAGCGGATTTGGGCAAGAGTTTGCTGCCATTGTCCCTAAGGAAAGGGCTGTGTTGCCTCTACCTGCTGCCTGCATCCGCTCCGTGCCCGTTCTCTTCCCTGCACGCTCCCTCTCAGGCTGCTCATTTTTGGAAAGACTGTGGGTTTACCCCTAAAAGCTGGACAATGCAATAACCAGCTCAGGGTCCAAGGGCTACCCAAGGTCCCAGCTCTGTCCTGACACTAGTCTGCCATCACTCCATCCCTTTCCGCACCCTTCTGCTCCCACACCAACCCGGGACCGCTGTGAGCAACACTCACTCCAACCTCCTACCATTCCAGCTGAGGAGACGCCTTCCCAAATTGCTACCCGGCCAGCATCCAGCCTTAACATTTGCCTTGCCCAAGCACTGGTGCGTGCAACCCTTGCGAGCTCTGTTTGCAGCAGAACAAGGTCAAATTGAAATGCGCTTTCAAATCTTAATGAATATTTGGGGAAAGCATTCCCTGCCGCAGCCCCAGCTACTCACCCGGCCTTGCTGTGCTGTTAAATGACTCCTCACACCAGCACTGTCTGCTTAGAGGGAACAAAGCACCCCGCTGCCCTTTGGGCAGCATCACACAGGTTTGGGGCTCCTGCAGGAAGCCCTTTCCATGTGCGCTGAGCTCGGGCTACCCACAGCTGGGAGAGGTGAGACAGCCCCCTGGGGCTGGCTGGACTCAGCCAGCGCAGTGCACACACACCACGAGAGCCTCAGCCTTGCTCTGAGCATCACTTCCATCAGCCTCATCCCACAGCACTCCCGCTGCACCAGGATCAGGGTCTCCGAGACTCTGCTGACCTGATTAGCATCGAGTTACCCATTGCCCAAGGTATCATTTCCCCCTTTTCATCAAATCTGAGCATTTCTTTAGCTTACAGAACCCACCTCTGCTAGAAACATCTGTTATTCAGCACCGTAGCTTGGATCCAGATCCAGCCGAACATATCTGGCCTCCTTCACCATCAAACATCCATATTTTCTTCTGATTTCTAAGGCCAGTGGGAGGGTTTTACTCTGTCCTGTTGTGTCAGGAGCTGCACCCAGAATAGGTGAGAGGACACCTTGCAAGCCCTCTGGCAGCTCATGCCACAGCAGTCAGGGCCACTTAACACATGGGAGAACATGTAGCACTCCAATATCCAAATGAACAGGTAAACACAGTCCCCACCTGCTCCATGAGCAGAGATACCAGGAATTAGTCAAAAAAAAAGGCAACATAAGCACCTGCAGTGCCAGGCCCCTTTTCCATGATTTGACAAAACACCTCCCCTTCAGGCTGACAAGATCTGGGCTCACTCATCACGCCGAGAATAAGGGTTTTCCCCCTAGGGCTTTCTTTTTTCCCCCCAATTAGTTCCAGCAAAGAAAGCAAGAGTAAAGAGATGGCTGAATAGCAGCACTTGCAAATTCCCATGAAGGCCACCATTTGCACCCGCAAATTCCCTCCTGAAGACTCATTTCTAGCTTCTCCTCGAGAAGGGCTCTGCTCGGGGCGGAGAAGCTGGGCCAGAGGTGGGAGCGCACAGGGCGCTGGTGCTGAGGGAAGGGCGGCCGCCGGCTCTCAGCCTGCTCGGCCCCGGCACCGCTCCGGCGCCTGGCGGAAGCGCAGGAAGCCCAAAGGATGCCTGCAACAGATGCGAGCATCCCGAGCCAAGGGGGAGGAGCGCGGGCACCCGGGGCAGGCAGCCCGCACGGAGCAGGAGGCAGGGACGTCGCTCTCCAGTCAAACCCCATCCCTGCTCCTCTCGCAGGCGGCCGTTCCAAAGCCGGCGGATAAGCAGGGGAAGAAAAACTAAAGCCGGATCCACCAGCCCCAAGCAGGGCTTTCCACCTCCTTCCTGTGCTCTGCTTATTGTGATGCTGCAAGCACAGAGAGAAAAACCTGGGTTTTAAAAGAGCAGGCGCGAGGCAGGGAGATGGTGGAGAGGTGAGCAGGCCAGGCAGGTGAAACAGAGTACGTGGAGACGCTGCACCGAAATGGTCATCAGCCCCATCTGACCTACCAACAGCTCCAACCCGAGTTAAAACGTGTAACGTCAGTCCATTACCACCCTCTCTATATGCTAAATGGATTATATTTGGTTCAGCTAACACGAGAGAGAGCACGCGAGCGGCTCCTGAGTGATTGCAGGGTGTGGGAGAGACAGAGTATTTGGTGCTGTCATCTTCTCACATCCTTCTTCCTCTTCGCAAGCCGCAAAAAGAATTTTAAAATTACTATAAACGTCCAGCTGTCCAGCAGAAAAGGGTCAGCCAAGCCACAGGATTTGGTAAAAAAATCAAGGAAGCATAAAAAAAGTCAGATAAGTGACTCTATTACATCCAGGTTCGCGTGCCGCAGGCAATGAGTTAGCAAGGTTTTACAGAGAATAACGAGAGTGGTTTGGAGGCAGCCCGAGCCCTGACCCCAGCTGCATCCTCCTCCCCCGCCAGCCGGGTCCAGACCCCCAGACGCCTCCCCCACCATCACGGAAAAAAGACTTTTTGTCTCGCTGGCTGATTTGGGATGCAGGGAGCCGTCCCTGGCTCGGCTGCTCCTGCAGCCCAGGGCAGAGCAGGGCGCCCGCCGTGGTTTTGCCGTGCTGTCAGAGAGGGCTGCCGGCAAATCCAGCCTCGCCGATGCTCCAGGGGCAAAGCCAGACTCCAGGGCAGGGCAGCTCCTAGGAGATGCTCCAGATCCATTAGAGAAAACCATGTTTCAACCTAGCAAATTCAACCTCTGCATCAAGAGATTCAGTAAGATTTAAATAAACCCCACAAAAAGGCATTTTCTTTATACGACCTCATCATTAGACTCTTGCCTTAACTCCAAATCAGATTCGATTGCTCTACCTCAGAAATTCCCCACCCAAAATTTTCCCTGAAATCTGAGATCTCTCCTAAGATACTACTTTACTATCCAAGCAACTTCCTCAGCAGAGTAGAAATATCACCACTCCTCAACAGGTTCGGTCCTGGGCAGGGACAGTGACTCTGCCAGTGCTCCCGGGGAGAGCTCGGGCAAGCTGGGGAACACCCCGGGTGACACCCCGGAGTGCCCTCAGACCAGGAGGGAGCCGAAGTCTCCCATCCAGCCGCAATCCCAGCAGTGCCTCAAGCCGCTGACGCTCAAACGCCGGCGAGCGAAGCGCTGCTAACAGGTTTTGCCTCTTCACGTGCGGCTTTGCCACCGAGCAAATGCGCACTCGTTGCATCACGCTTCGGCATGGCACCAGCACTCCCACCTCCAGGTATTCCTACAGAGATGTCATGAGGCAGCCCCAGAAATACGAAAAGCAAACACCTGTGTCAGCCAAAAGCCAGCGGGAAGGGGATGCTGCAGCAAGCGGGCCTGCCCGCCACGATCCAGCAGCCGTGCTTGCGAGCGGAGAGCACCTGCGGCCAAACCCCACCGGAGCAGCATTCCAGCTCCCGAACCAGCTCCTAGCTGCCCGGAGCTGAGCCGGAGTCTCCTGCCGTCTCTGACAGCTTGCAGCTCAGCCACAACCATACTGACATTAAAACCCCCCGAGGAAGGTCCGGCCCTCACGTCTGAGACCCTGAGCATCATCTCCCCGCACCCGCGCGCCTCTCGCTGCCCACAGCCGAGGGGCTGCACCACGTCCCCTGCTCGCAGCCACCGCTCCAGCTCTGCTGGGCACCCCCTGCCACGAGCTGGTGCTGTACCAGCAAGGAAGGTGGCAGTGGCAAAATAAAGAGAAAAAATAATAGAGGCAATACTTCAAGAGCCATGCCGGGGACGGAGCAGCGACGCAGCACCGAGGCTGGGGCGGGCTGGCTGTCCCACCAGGCCCACCGCCCGCAGCCCGGGTCTTGGCTGCAGGCACCTTCCTGCTGCCCAGCAAATCCCACGACCAAGCGGGAGATGGGGAAAAGATCCCAGCCCGCCGGCACGGACCGTGCTGAGAGGACGGGCACGCACCTGCTCTGCGGCTCCATGGCCGGGCCAAGCGCCCCCCGGCTCAGTTCGTACCCAGAAACGGAGACCACCTGCCCACGGCTGCCGGTGCATCCATCCTCCGCCGGGGCTGGGAGGAGGAGGGCTGGCAGAGGCGGCTCCGAGCACCGCCACGGCCCCCGGAGGCGGCCCCACCGCGGCCCCGGGGACCAGAGGGGACCTGGACGGGACTGCGGAGACGGCCCCACTGCGGCCCCGGGGACCAGAAGGGACCCCGGAGGTCACCCCACCGCGGCCCCGGGCAGGGCTCCGCGGGGACGGGGAGCCGAGCCGGAGCGACAGCTCGCCCCACGCGGATGGGGGCGGGTTCCCTCCTCCATCCCCGGCCCCCTCCCGAGGGCACGGGCTGCCAGCAGCGCCCGCGGGCCGGGTACCCCGGGCTGGCACAAGAGGCCGGGGCCACGGGGCCGGGATCCAGCCCCGTGCCGGTGCCTTACGGCGGGGAAGTCTCTCCCCGCCTGCTCCCCAGCTGCAGACGCCGCGGGCGGCGCAGGGACCCTCGGCTCAGCATCCCACCCGCTCCCGGTAGTCCCGGTCGCCCCTCACCTTCCACGGCGGCCGCGGCGGCGGCCAGGCAGAGCAGCACCACCAGATCCGCAGCCATCGCCTCCTCGGGCCCCGCAGGCGTCAGCCGCTACCGGCGGGCGGCCGTGAGCGGGCATGGGGGGTGCGTCCGCGGGCCGGGTGGCTCCGGGGCAGGGCGGGCCGGGG
>VZTI01002517.1:360945-455544 GCA_013397865.1 Struthidea cinerea
CACGCCGTGTCTCCCCTCAGCGGGACCCGCGACGGGGCGGGCCCGGCCCCCGCAGGGCCCGGACGCGGCCGGGGACGGGCGGGGACCGGAGCGGGGACCGCCGGCGGGGGCACACCGCCGCCATCCCGCTCCCCTCTCTCACCCCCGAAAGGAATCTGGAGCGAACCGTCAGCCCCACAGAGACGTGGCCCCTCTGCCCAGCCGCCTCTCAGCATGGCCGCTCCCCTCAGGCTCGGACACTGCGGCCGCAGGGGTCGGACACAACGCGGGGCCCCCTCCGCCTCCTGCCGTCTCCGCCACCACGCTCACCCTTCGCTGGGCATCGCTCCGGGCGCCGCGGCCACACGGGCTCCCGGGAGCAGGGGGAGCAGCGGCCTCCCTCGGGGGACACCGGGATGCTCAGCACCCCTCAGCGGCAGCCCCGTCGCTGCCAGCCCAGGGCCGTGCCCTGGTACCCACAAGCACAGCCAGGAGCGATCTACATTCGCAGCCTCCAAAAAGAACCATCCAGAAGGGCGCTCGCCCGGTCCCGCTCACCCCACGCACCGCCCTGGTCACCCTTGGCAGGGCGCAGCATGCCCCGCTGCTCCGCTCGCCACCCCACGGCGAAGCCGAGCCTGGCCCTGCTCCTCAGGGAGCCCTGCATCCCAGCGCACGGAGTTAGGAGAAGCAGCGCGGGCAGGGCGGGCAGCGAGGGCTCATTCCGGTCACGGCCGCACGCCTGCCTCCACGGTGGGACCAGAAACCCTGCAGAGACACCGAACGCTGGGAAATCGTCAGCTTTTCAGGGAATGAGCGTGCAAAAAAACAGTCAGCGGTGCCACGGGAACAAGAGTTTTCCTTTTGCGGTTGTGCAAAATATATTTTCAAGCAGCTCCTATTCAGCTGAGCAAATAACAGAAAAAATTGCCAAGAACCTTCTGGCTAAGTTTTAAGGAAATTCGCTTTCATCTTGACAACCCTTCTTCATTTCCTTCCCATGAATATCTCAGCAATCCAGTTTACTCACTCAGAGGATCACAGAAAGAAAACTGTGAAGTAAATGTCAGTATTATTTGCATCTTTATCCAGTCTGCCATAAAAGCAACACCATGTTATTTATCTGATCTAGCACAACTCAGTAACAGCTCAAGTATAGAATATTCATGATGTGCAAAGCAAAAAAATGTTAATCGTTTGAGAATACAAGAGGCAAAGAGCTGAGCCTGTGAGTTATCCAGAGAAGTGCCTCAGCTTGGGGGTTTTTTTTCCCTCCCAAATAATAGTTATCAACTGAAAAACTTGCATTCAGAAACTAACATTTGACCAAAAAAAGCCTGACAATTTTTGTAGGGCAAAAAAAAGAATAATACATCAATATTCTTCTGATTTCTTTTCAGCTGGCCAAAGAGTTGGCTGCGCTGGGTGAAAGCCAGCTGTGTTTGTTCAAAATGTTTTCTGTTCCGTCAGCCTTGCTCCGAGTCTCCCAACAGCAAGGCTTTGCTTCTCCTGGAGGACACGTCTCCGAAAAAGCCGTGTACCATCTGGGGGTGGAAGTGGGAAGGTGGCAGCATCCTGTCACAGGGCCACTCTTCCTCGCACACCCAGTGGATTGTCACCATCTGCCCCAGAGACAATGCCCACCAGTGTCCCCTTGGAGGGCACATCAAGGGCATTAAAGCCTGATGGGGTTTTGGGCACATTTTGCTCTATTTTCTTCTCTGAGCCAGCCGTGTGTGGGAGGCGAACACCCCATGGAAGGCAAAACCACCCTCCGGGCTACCAGCAACCTCCAGTTCTGCGCACCAGGCCCCTGTGCGGGAAGGGCATGGGGCACAGACCTGCTCAGAGCACGAGCAGCCCCCCAAAGGGGAGGCTTTGGGCGGTGCCGTGCCCGGGGTGCACGGCCGGTCCCTCTGTGCTCACAGCCCGCAGCGCATTGAGATGGCAGCAGTCGGCTGCCAGAATTAGCTCTGTCTTAATTAACAGCTTTGCCTTTGTTCTCAGATGCTGCTTCAGGCGATGCCAAAGCCTTTGTGGAGGATGAAGATCTGGGATCCCAGTGAAAGGAAGCATCAAGACTTATCATATGGCATGGCACAGATCTCCTTCTCAAAAAACCCTCGTAACCACCTTCGAGAGCAGAGGGGTCACAGCCTGTGCCAGTCCCCGTCCATCCCCACCACACCGGCTGTGACAGGACCAGCTGAAGCACTAGCATGAATCCCACCAGGCCATCCTTGTGCATCTGGTGGCATCAACCGTGCCACAAGGGAGGCTCTGGAGGGGTCGCCCCAAATCCTTTGAGCTGGGAAGCAGCAAGCCCACGCTCTGGGAGCCTGACATCTCCAGTGACAGCAGGTGGAGGGTGGAGCAAGGCTCCTGCCCTGCACCAGAGCTACCGCCCAGCTCAGACTGGGAGCTCACTGGGATGCTGCCCTTGGTGGCAGGAGGATCCTGTGAGCCACTCGCTAGTGCAGGAGCGGCTTGGAGCAGGAGAAAGGTCAAACAAACCTCCCCTGTGTCAGCCTCGCGGAGCAGCAGAGCTGGCAGAGGACACGGGAGCCTCCCCAGCCAGAACAAGCAGAGCTAAAGCAGCCGTGACACTCCCGGTTTATTTTCCAAGCCGAGGCCGGGCCTGCAGGGAAGGCAGGAAGCTTTTCACACAGCGCAGGAGCACTGCTCCTGCATCCCTAATCCTGCCAAGGCAGCACAGGCTGCTCCCAGCAGCTCGCCTGTGCATTAATTGTAGAGGAAATCATGCACCTACAGCATCCTCCGGAGAGTCAAAGCCTGAGGAGCTGGTAAATCCTCTCCCTGATAAGGGAGGCAGATCCCTTCAATATTCCAGCATTCCAGACTTGTCTGGTCTGTGCCACATCGCAAGAGCCAGGTGAGGCAGGTAACAAGGGCAATGCTGGCGAGCAGCATCCAGCCCCTGCAGCACCTCCTGTGCAGTTGAACCCCTTCCTGCGAGTCCAAATAAATGTAATATGATGTAATAACATTAATTAGCAGCATTAAATGTTCAGTGTATTCAAGGCACAACTCAGCCACTTGGCAGAGTGCAACCCAAACTGCTTACTGTTCTCTCAGGGGAAATAACCTCAGGGAGACTTCTGGGCTTAAATACCATCAGGAAGCTGAAGGGAGAGAGGGAGGGAGAGAAGTTATTGTCCTCTCCAGGCATTCACAGAAAATTCCGGTGTCTTATCAGAGCAGAAGAAGCTGTAGGAAGGACAACTCCTTTGTCATGTGAACAATTTGAGGACTAAATTGAAGCGAGACGTGAAGAAAAAGTAGGTGAGATGAAGGTTAATTTGGCAACCAGAGTGAGAACAGAGGGAGCTGGGGTATGGAAGAGTCTATTAATTCCCTGGGCAAGAGACGCAGCCAGAGCCGGGCCGCGGAGTAACTCCCCGCGCAGTACTGAAAGATAAATTGCAGGTTCTGCCGGTGGAATATTCTGTTTATTAAGTTCCAAAATAGGAGACAGTCAAGTGCCAAGTGCCTCGAGCCTCTCGGTGCCTGAGAACATATCAATCACTGATGGGAGCAGCGCTCAGCAGCTCTGGTGTGACACCAGGCACCACGGAACGGGCTGGACACGCCACGTCCTGCCCTCCACACTGCCACGGAGACGGGGAAGGCGGCAGGGAAGGTGCCTGCTCCTCTAGCAATGGGTAGCAAAGACAGGTAAAGATCAGCAAGTTCGTTTAGGAGAGAAAGAATTCACTTTGATTCACTGATGCTGCAATTTCTGCTACCTGGCTTTTCCTCTTAATTGGGTTTTTCAGGGCGGTTGCGAGTCCCAGCAGACCCACCAGCCGTGGGACAACACAAGCACAGATCAGCCATGTCACTGTCTCTTCGTTTTCCATTTCTTCCTAGGATCTCCAGGTGGAAGGATCTCTTTGTTCCCTTTGAAGGCAGAGGATTAACAAAGGCAAATGCAAAAAAGGAAAACAAAAACTCCTTTGTCTGAGGATGGATGACATCTTTTTATCTGTTTCTAATCTGGCTTCAACTTTCATTTCTTTAAGGAGGGAAAAAAAAAATCCAAAGATTAAATTTTATGCCAAGGCAAGCTATAATAAGTGACAGAAACACTCCATCTCCGGGTCCCTGCTAGCTCTGTGAAGTCAGAACATTCACAAGGAAGAAAGCAAAATATAGACAGACAAACACTTTCAATGGAGATTTAAAATAAAAACTCTCCTCATGTTCCAAATGCAAAAGCTACAGAAAAATATGTCGCTCCTCCAAGGAAATTTCATTATCTTGAAGTGAAATGCAATTTATCTTTGGAAGCTTTAAAAAAAAAAAATAGCAGGGAGGGGAACCTGCCACAAGAGTTTCACTTTATCGCAGCCTTTGGCTTGTTGCAGTCTGAGCCGTGTTCCCGTAACTGGAAGCACACAAGGGGTGGGGAGTTTCTAAGGTGCAAGTCCATCCAAAGAAGGAGGGAGGAAGTAGAATGGTCCAGCCCACTCCACATCTGCTGCTTCAGGGTCCCATTCAGATATTTTCTGACTGAAATCACCCATCCGAGTGCAAAAAGCTGGCTTGGATCAGGTGCTCACCTCATGCACAGGAAACTTGCCATTTTTTCCTTCTTTATCATGATGAATTTCCAATTGTCACCTTGATCAATGGTCCCATGAACACTATCATAAGGGTAATATGATTTTTCCCCCTGATCCTACTGCTCACAGGGTAATTACATGGATGATTGCACTCAAGGGCAAGAGCATGTGTCCTGCACCCTTGCACAGAGCACACAAGTGCCTGGTACTGCTGGCATCACCAGGGCAACAACAGCAGTTTTTCCCAGGTGAAAGGAACAAAACCAGGAATACTCAAGGCCCCAAACCCGCTAGTCACACATACAAGCCAGTGAATGTCCCTGCAGGCATTGCAGCCTCCCTACTGTATTGATCATCAGTCTCACAGATGCAGGAGGTGAAGGCCAGAAGGACCTGCTGCAGCCCCCTGACCTCCCTGCGCACACCAAACCTCACCCAGCGAGTTCTGCCTTGATCACTTCACTGCTTGCGAGGGAAACCTGCCTCCCAACCAGGTCTTTACTGAGCCACTACTTTGATAGCTCGGGCACACATCTGAACTGCCCCAGCAGTGCCCCTGGGCCCCTCTGAACAGGGATCATGGGCACCACAGGGCAGCTGGTAATATCCAAGCAGCCCTTCCCACAGGCACTCCCAAGGGATCAGCTGCCAAGACCACAAGATGCCACATCCTGGCTTCCATCGTGCACATCCTCCTGCTCAGGCAGGGGCTCACACTCATACGAGGAGCAGCTGAGGGAGCTGGGGAGGCTCAGCCTGGAGAAAAGGCGGCTCAGAGGGGACCTTCTGGCTCTCTACAACTCAACAGAGTGGAGCCAGGCTCTGCTCCCAGGGAACGGGGACAGGACAAGAGGAAACGGCCTCAAGCTGTGCCAGGGGAGGTTCAGACTGGACATCAGGAGGAATTTCCTCACTGTGAGGGTGGTCAGGCATTGGAAAGGGCTGTGCAGGGAGGTTTGGAGTCCCCATCCCTGGAGGTGTCCAAGGAACGCCTGGACGTGGCACTCACAGCTCTGGGCTGGGTAACAAGGTGGGGATCCATCACAGCTTGGACTCGGTGGTCTTGGAGGTGTTTTCCAACCTCAGTGATTCTGTGATAAGCCTGCCAGTGCACATCCCTAGCTCTGTTCCATGTATCCCCATCCCTGGAGGGGATGTCTGGAGGGGAGGAAGACTGTGTTTTCTGACAGGAAGGAGGCCAGATAACTTCCAGGGATGTGATAAGTGCCCCAGCCTCAGCTCCCACCCCTCCACAGCTCAGGAGGTCCAGGCGCTCCCCAGAGCCACACACAAGTGCAATTCTTAAGGCAAGCTGCTGGAAGAGGGACAAAGGGAGCCCTCGCCAGGCTTGATTGGCAGGAGACATCAAGAACCCTTTGAGAGGGGATTTGAGGGAGTTTTGCATTTCAAACAGGGCAGACAGGCAGAGGTTTACCCAGAGTGAAGAGGGAAGCAGCGAGGCTGCCATTTCATCGGTTAACATCTGGCAGCTGCAAAGCTCAGAGATAATTCTGCCTCCGTCCTCCAGAGAGTTCGGATCTGGGAGGGATGCCAGAGACATGGCAACTGGGAGGGGATGAAATTCCTTCACAGAATCCGAAACAGGCAGCGAAACATCACAATATTCTTCCTCCCTTTAAATAAGTGACTCTTTGATGCTGACTGAGCCTGTGGAAATGTTATTTCTTTTCGTCTAAGAGGAAGCAGGAGGAGAACAGAGAGGGTGATACAGGTGGGGGAAGAAGAAACACAGCAACAGCTTTTTTTTTTTCCGAAATCAGACCTTTTTGACCAAAACCTGCAAAGACTTTGATCAGGTTCTCCAAAAAAAGCTTTTAATTGTTACCTGTATTTCTATTTTTAAAGAGATGATAAGGACATCAAATTATTTCCATTTACAAATATCAGGTTACAGAAAACCAAAAGGAAAATCTGGATTTGGATTTTTTTTTTTAAGGAAGCGAAAAGAGATTTTTCAGCCAAAACTTGAAACTTACTCAGAGGTAATTCTGAAAATTAACTGTCATGTGCTAGAACAGCTTGTGTAAGACCCTCATTTGTGACCAGATTATTTCATTGTGGGCAGAAGGACAATCCCCACCGGAGCAGCATCCCGTGCTCTCCATCTCTCTGCCAGCTTTGCACTTGGGGTGGCTGCAGCCAGCTGGGGACAGTGACAGTCCTCACCAGGAACGGGCAATACAGCAGCGAGGCAGCTCTTCAATTACAGAGGAAATTGTCCTAATGCAGCCTGAACACATATGCTGCCTCTCTGCAGGCATTTCTCCCGTGCGTGCCACAGCTCATCCCAGCCCCTTTCCAGGCTGCACATCCCTGGCTCCAGGGCATGGATCCTGGAAGGGGCAGCTCAGCAGGGCCGTCTCGCAGGATGCTCCACACCCGAGCACGGGTTACTGGGACGGTCTGTCCCCACTGCTACAGTCTCAGCACACCCCGGGATCCCCAAGCCTGAGCACCAGCGGCCAGATCCGGCCGTGGATCTGCGTAGATCCCTCAGACCGGGGAAAGGGCTCCTGGCTGGTACAAATTCGGCAACACCCGGGCGAGGAGAGCTGCTCAAGGCTTCACCCAGCCCAGCCATCTCCTCTCTCCACTTACTCATCAAGCAGGGCTGGGGCCAGACACCCCCTTTTGCTGCTGCCCGGGCTGGGGACCAGCACCCCGAGCCCTGTCGGGCCACGCAGGTGGCCGAGGTTTTCCCCCACCAACCTCTGGAGGTCAGCAGCCGGCAGCACTGGGGCTCTGCACTGGCGGCTGCCGCTGGAAAGAAAACCCGACCCAGGAAAGCAATGGAAGTCGAGGAAAGACCCAGCGGCCTGGACACAAGATGCTCTCTCCACGCCACAGGTGACCCCAGACATTTTCAGGGCCTGGCACACATCCTCCCTGCACTGCTCTCCTTCCCTGCAGGCATGCAGGAGTGCAGGACCTTCCTCATTAATAGGAAATGATTAATTTCCAAAGCCTGCTTCGCCCATTTAATATCTTCGGGTCTCGTGCCAGTTTGTCTGCAAGTGAGTCCCATTCTGGGAACAGGAATGAATCCCCATTTCACTTTGCCAACCTCCAATGTCATTTGCTCATTTCGTGTCTGAAGGACACGAAACAAACCCTTTACAGCCAACCCTTTACAGCTAAATCATTACTGATTTTACAGAGGTTACAAGTTGCTGGTAATGTAAAAAAACTCTTGGTGAATTTATTATACAGAATCTGACATTGTCCTGCATAAATCTCCATGTTCCTGGTAAATAACAGAGATTTCTAGGCAATGAGAGACACCAGCAAGACCTTAGGCAAGTGAATTGGAAGTATGGAAGGAAGAACATCCACACCCCCTTGTGCAGAGCAGGAAAGGGAGTCCTTACCTTCACCTGGTCCAAAAAGGTAAAAACCAAAAGAGGAAAGCAAGAGAAATCCTCCTGCTTTCCCCAGCCAGGCAGGGAAAGGCAGCAGCTCTGTCAGGACAAGGTGGACATCTCTTCCCACGGGCATGCTCCCTTGAACATCACCAGGAAATCATGCGCCAGCATCCCTCAGAGCCACCGCTCTGCTGTGTGCCAGAAAGTAAATATTGACCCCAAAAGTGGATTTTCCCCCCAAATTAGGCTGTGGCAAGCTGTCTCCTGGCTGGTCTACACCTCACTCTTGGTCAGCTAGAAACAAACATTCCTGCCCACTGGAAAGAGTTCCCATTACTGTTTCCATCCTGCTCTCTAGGAAAGCAAAAGTCTGACTTTCGGTGAGGATCATTAATCTCCCTATTTTTAGATGACGTTTCCAGGTGTGTTCTCAGAGCTCCAGGCTCACGGCACAAGCACAGACAAGTGGACGGGTCCCCTGCGCACCGACACGAGATCACTCCCCCAGTGGATGGAAGCAGAGGGCAGGTAACAAGCCTGGAGCTATGGTGGTCAGAGAGGACAAACAGAGGATACCTGGCAG
Source organism: Struthidea cinerea (assembly GCA_013397865.1). Lineage (NCBI taxonomy): Eukaryota > Metazoa > Chordata > Aves > Passeriformes > Corcoracidae > Struthidea > Struthidea cinerea. The sequence goes on from VZTI01002517.1 coordinate 369,477, forward strand.
TGGACATCTCCCACCAAGGGTAGGCTGTGACATCCCAGGAGCTCGCTGGCAGCTCAGCCACATCACTCAGGCTCAGGGCAGAGGAGCAGCTGGCCAGCTCCACTACTCTGGTGGAAGGAACAAAAGGCCCCTACTTTGCCAGAGGGGACAACAAGCACCACCTCAGCTACTCAGAACCTCCTGCAGCGCACCTGGGCCCCTCTTTATCCTGCAGCCACATGGCAGCTGAGACTCCTTTCTTCCTAGAAGGGCTGCTCTGCAGCTGGAGAGCCCTGCTGGGGAGCACCCACAGGCAGTGGGCACCACCTCTCCTTGTTGTTCCACCTCCAGCTCTTCCTCACCAGGTAGCAGCTGTCAGACACCAGGTGAAAGCTCTCCTCCTGCTGCATCACGAGGAGCTCCTCGGCTTTCTGAGCTGAGGAAGATCCTTCATAATCAGGAGGAGGGGAGGCTGTGGCTGCCCCATCCCTGGAAGTGTTCTAGGACAGGTTGGATAGGGCTTGGGGCAACCTGATCTAGTGGAGGGTGTCCCTGCCCATGGTCTGAGATGATTTTCAAGGCCCTTTCCAATCCAAACCATCCTGTGAGTCTCTGGTTGGGTTGGGCTGATGGATCATGACATGCTCCCAACCCAAACTGCTCCACACTGACTGTGGCCAGGCAGCCACAGGGCTGCCACCAGCACCTTCACTGTCCCCATCCATCAGCATCTCCTTCAAACCAGCAACTTCCACTCTCCCACAGTATTTCTCCCACTTTCCCTCCAGGAACTTCAAGCCTATCCTGGTGACATCATGCTACACCCCCTTCCCCTCCCTGCCCTTTCATTTCTTTCATCAAAGTTTCTTTTCATCTCCCACCTCCTTGCTCTGGGGTGTTTTGTTCACCTCTCGCTGCCCGCAGAGCCAAGCCACTGTGCTGGGAAGAGCTCTGCACCCAGTGTGGAGGTGGGAGCCCTCCCAGGGGGAGCAAACCCGGCATCAGAGCAGCTCAAAGCCCTCTCTGAGCCTCACAAGCTCCCTACAAAACCCACAGAGTTACAGCAGAGCTCTGTGGGATGAGGCGCACATCTTTGCCTACCAGAAAAGCACATCCCCAGAAAATGGAGACTTACAATGAAGTGTGTCTAACACGGGCTCAAAACACGGTGTTCATTCTGTGGGAGTCTCCACACCCACGGGCGTGCTCGGGTCATGCCAGCACGGACAGCAGCGATCCTGAATGCTAAAGGAAGAACCAGGGAGGAAGATCCCCCAGGCTGGATGGGCAGACACAGCTGGAGGCGCAAAGGTTATCTCCAGATTGCAGATGCGATGCTCCCACTGGTGGGCTGTGGAGATGGTACAGCACAGAGAGCAAGACCTGGGAGAGCGAAAAGAGATAAACCTGAGCAAAGCAACACTTTTCAGCCTCTTTGGCAACAACAAAATCATGCCTTCGTTTCAGATTAGCTGATTTTTGTGTGCGTTTGGTTTTTTCGATGGTCCGTACAACCACGCCGGTTTGTGTGTGTGTGTGTTTGAAGCAGAATACTGACCCCTTTTGAGGCTATTCAGTGTTACATGTAGCTCATTCTCTTCATTTCTCTCAAAATAATTTGGAAAAATCTTGCAGAGAGTGGCCAAGCTCCTTCAGAGGGATAAAACCCAGGGTTCGCCTCAGTTTTGCTGCTCCAGCTCACGTGGCTGGCGGCCAGAGGCTGCAGCACGCAGGCCAGACTGAACTGGGGGTGCTGGGACAAAAATACACTTTTTCCCCCATTTACACTGAATGTTGTCATTTTGCCAGAATCCAAGCCCCCGCAGTTGGTTGTGAATCATCTGTCAAAGAAAGAAAAAGTCCTTTCCTCCCCCTCAGCACCAGCGAGCCAGGCCAACACATGCCAGAGCCTGGGAACGGGGACAATGCCACTACTTCGAGGCCAAGCAGCACCTCGAGGCCGACACACTCCACCCCTACCTGCACCTGCAATTTTACAAACTTCATAAATGTATGTATCAAATAATCTATTTACTTTTTTTCTTAAAAAAAAAAATAACCAGAAGTTGAGAGGCACAGCACAACAGACAACCTCAGCTGTGAGCCGCTGATTTCTCTATGATACATTACATCCGAACCTGCCGGGGCGATGAGCACAACGTACCAATTTGGGTAATTGGTGAGGGCCTGAGAGCACGCACGCACTGCTGATCTGCCCTAAATGTATATTTACGGTGCAGGTTGTTTGCATTTCTGATGATCTGCGACGCCAGAAGTTAATCAGCTCCTCCAGTGCACGCAATCAGCTCCGCGGCGTTCTCCTCTCTGGTGTGGGGGAAGCCGCTCAGACTGTGATTTTAGAGCCGCCAAACACCACTAAACTGTTAAACGGAGCAGGGAGAGGATGCTGCCAGGACCAGGCACTGCCCAGGTGCTCCCATGGGCCAGAGGACAACTAGGCAACGCAGGGAAACGTGGGAACAACTCTGGGACCCAGCGCTGACCTACACTCCTGACGGGCCCGCACTAACTCAGGCTGGTTTCAATTTAAGCCTGAGTGCTGGCTCAACTCTTCCCACTGGATGTTAGCATTCCCATTTCCTCACCTAAAATCCACTTGAGTAATCAACCGTGAAGCTAATGACTGGGGCACCAAATCAGCAAAGTACTTGAGCACATGCTGAAGTCCCATTGAAAGAAATTAGACCTAAGCAGACGCTTTGCTCCAAGGTGAGGGGGCTTTGTGCAAAAAGTCACAAGAAGGCTGTTCAAAACAGGTGTAACAGCCTATGGAAGCAAGCCATTCCCACTCAAGTGGCTTCCAAGCATCCTGCTCAGCACTCACAAGGACCTGTCGGAAGCATGGGAAACCTAGAGCTTTAGACCTGACTTTATTTTGTTGGCAGCCAAACCTGAGCAGGCTTCAGAGGACAGTCCTGGAACGTGCAGGCCGCTCCCGTGTCCTAAGTGCAGCAGAGCACCTCCTGGGGTGCCCTGAGGTGGCAGTTGGGGCATGGATGAAGGGCACAGCACCCCTGGGCACCCCAGGCAGCACCAACGCAACCAGTATCTCCCCACCAGGATCGCCCAGCGAGCCTCAGGCAGGCCCTGCCCAGCACTGCTCCCTGCAATGAGATCCAGTGCTGCTGAGCTGCAGGCGGGCAGGGTTACAGCCCGGGGACCCCAAAAGGAGCCCCCTCCTGCCAGCAGCACTGCCCTGGCTTTTCCAAGGAAGGACTGAGTCTGCACATTCCCCCCGCGGCCACGCTCCCACCCTGGCTATCCCCCACGCCCATTCCCCAGCGCGTTGGCAGAAATCCCACATCTCACCCCCCGGCCGCCTCCCGGTCACGCTCCGAGTGACGGGAAGGGCAGAGATCAAGTTTCCCTGCACACCGGGGAACAGGAATAACGTTTGGTCCTGCCAAGGAGAACAGCTCGCTCTGGCAGGTTGTGCAGGTAAGCACCTGGCACGGTGAAAGCGAGCTGTAACTTGCCTTAAGTGTGGGATCTTACAGCCCCACACGGTGTTAATGTGTGTGTATCGATATGCACCTACATCAATAACCAATGTGCTCCAAGGAGACAGCTTCCCTGGAAGTTTTCCAGCTTCTGGATATCTTTATTACGGTGAGTTACTTAGGTCAAAGCCCTAACTTGCGTAAACTGGCACAGCTCTGCTGAAATCAATACCCCTACGCCAGCTCCTGCTATTTGATGAGGTGGCCCAGGATCTCTGTATTGGTTTTACTGTCTTCCTTCATCATCTGCCCAGTTCCCATCTCTTGTATTTTTTCGGCTGATTTTAGTTTTGCTTGTGGAGTCCTGAGCAAAGGCTGCGAGCAAAGAGTAAACCACAAGAGCTTCACTTATAAGTGAGCAGTCCAGTCATGTTCACCATCTCAGGGAGGATTTGCTTTCTTTGGTCTCCCAGCACTTGGGGATTACTCCTTGGTTTCCAGGAGATCCCCACGTCTGACATTTCCCCTAATCCCTCTTGGTCTCCAGCTCAAGGGTCGAGCACAAGACCAAGCTGAGGCAGGGAGTACCACAAGGCATTCGTGCTCTCCCACGTTCACCCAGGGTGCGAAGTGCAAAGACACCTGTAAAACCAGGAAAAAGCCTTTTCTTACAACAACCTGGTGCAGAAAGTCAAAAGCAAAGTCACAGACATATTTCACTGCAGCGGAGGGTAAGAGAGAAGCCGCTGCCCGGCCTCCGCAGGGGGAGCGAACCAGTTTACGTGCTAATCCCAGTGTGAGCAACCAGAGCTGGCACCAGCCGGGGCCACTTGTCTGACTTCAGCACTTGGCAGGGAGGGACGGATGAACAAAAATATGTAGCACAGACCCTGGCTGCCCAAAGCCATGGGTCGTTTGCTGTCAGCGAACGGAGCCAGATGGAAAAATAAATACAGAGAACATCTTGAATTTGGAGAGCGGTTCCTGCATGGCTGCAGGGCTCAGCAATGCCCCTGCCCAGGCTTTTCACAGCACATCTGATGGTGTGGCCAAAGGCAGGGACAAAGCTGCCATCCCTCCGCCAGCTCACATGTGTCCATGCAATGCCTCCAAGCTCAGGGATTTGTTATTTCTGGGGAAAAATAAAACGTAATCCCGAGGCCAGAGCAGAGAAGGAATGAGGACAAAGAAGGGATTTTGGCAGGAGAGCGCTGGAGGATGATGCTGTGAAAGGGTGATACTCCAGGGAAGGCAGCCCGATGCTCCCATGGGATGGGCAGTGCTGTCCATGCTGACAGCCTGGATCCAGTGTCTGTCCCCACAGATGCCTTTGGAAGCAGCACCTGTACATGTGCAACATCCCGACGCTCCGTGCCAGTGTGACAGGGCTGGCACGGGCAGGAAGCGAGGACGGGATGGGAGGCAGCAGGCACATCCAAATAAGGCCACAGAGATGAGGGCAGGATCACTTTGAAACAGTTAAAGTTTCACTTTCATAGATACCACAAAGGGGAAAACATTCCCTATGGTAAAGAGCAAAAAAGGTACCCTCTTTTTCCAAGGCCTGTTTTTACAGCCAGCCTCCCTGAGGAAATGAGGCACATTTGCATCCAGCTCTACTCCCTACCCCACAATTTTAGAACCTATTGGTTCATTTTAGCCAGGTCAGAGTGGGGGGATGTCTGAGGGAATTTCTGCTCCTACACTTTGTGGGTTTCTCCACACTTCCACATTTTTTGGAGGATCATGGCACCACTTGCTCAAACACATATATAATATAATACCCTTTCAGCAAAGATACCCAGCCAAGTGCAGACTTCTGTTTCAAACTGTCCTGTTAGGCTTGTCCAGCTTGAGCATCATGAATCCACAAGCACTTAGCAGGGGCTTACCCCACCTTCCCCTCCCAAAATCATTGTAATTAGCATTCGTGTGACCAGATCACACAGCTATCTGCTGGAAAAAATCAAGGCAGAAGGTGGTGGTGCCTTGGTGCACTGGGCACCTCGTCCAGCTCCATCTTTGTGAGTCTGGACTTCACATGGGGGTACACTCAGTGCCACTTAAGTGGATTGGCTCAAGGACAGCAAATCAAACAAGGCCAAGCAAATCAGCTCAGGAGAGCCTCACAACCTCATGTCCTTCCAAAGTGACTGTGAGCCAGGCCATTTTCTCATGTGCTCATGAAGGAAAATGTAATATATCATTTTGCACACCATGACCTGCCCCCAGCCCTTCCCCAGCATTTGCTGGCAAACCATGGCGCTGGGTGCATCTGCTCCAAAACCGTCAGGGAGAACTTTCCTCTTTCCAAAAGGACAGTTCAGAGCACGGAAGGGTTTCTAGTTCCTCCTGGGGCTGGTGGGAGTTTGGTATCACCCGCAGATTCCAGAATTTTGCATTCCCAGAGTGAGGAAGGTGTGTGTGCCCAAGGGGAGTGGTGCCAGCTGAAAACGCCTGTGGGTCACTGAACGGAACCACTGCAGAAATCACTTCAGGATTTGGGTTTTCCTGGTCTGTTCTGAATCCCAGTTGGATTTGGGCTGCAGGGGCAGCAACTTAGGCCAGCTCCTGTTGCAGTCCCCCAGCACAGGAGAATTAATAGTTAAACACAGGCCAGGTGAGGAGTAGTGGGTCTTGAAGGCAGCTGCAATATTTCCGTTTTAAAAAGCAGGAGGGCAGGAGCTGGAAGCTAAGTGCCAGTTCATATCCCTTCTGCACAACAGCATTCCAAGGTAAATTATTAGGGATGAGCTGGTCATTGCCATTTACATTTCCCATTTACATTTCCCGTGACCAGTGGCGCATTCCGACTGCCCCAGGGATAGGGGAAACAGCTCAGGAAAACTCCGAGAGCGCACACGAGTCCACCAGCAGTGAGTGAGCAGAAGGGACTCTTCCAACGGAGCTAGAAGGAGCTGCTACCCCACCACAGCACCTCATGGGAGCCTTCAGTTGAAACCAGCTCTGAGCCTCTGAGCTCCCTCCACTGTGAGAGTGGATTTGCTCCAGCCCGAGTAAGGCAGCCCCAGGGCTGGTTACCTGCAAGCTGGGCTGGCCCTGGGAGCCCTCTGAGCCACGGAGCCCTCAGTATTAATAAACCTGGTGGCTCAGCCCGTCATGCTGGCATCGGGCACCTTTTACTCCAGTGTACAGGCTGCTCTTACCTCTCTGTATTCGGACACCAAGTGTCCAAAGTCACAGCTGGAACCAGCTGCCCTTCGCACATCTAACAGCCCGGCCCCTCTGCGGTGCCCGCGCACAAAGACAGGCAATGTCATCCTCCCGCCGCTCCCTTAACTGCTTATCGATCCCAAAGAGCCTCCAAATGGATTTCTCTGGCTAGCTATCATCCTCCATAGCCCGGGAGATCCCCTCTATATTATAGAGCAGACATCTCAGTTAGAGCTTTATTTACTGCGAAGGAGCAATTAAGCCATCCCGGTTCGATTTACGGCCGGCACAGATAACCCCACTCAACACGAGCCAAGGCCAGTTTAACTTTCAGATACTCGTCTCTTGCCACGTGCAAAAACCAGCTTAAACTGTGCATTTTTTTATATCCCTAGCCCAAATTCAGACTTCATCTCTGATCGGTCCAGTACAAGCTGGGAAGTTATTCCCTTGCAGGGTGTTTAATAGATTTCCATTGTGCTCACTGCAGTCCTGAAGTCAGAGCTCAACTCATCTGGCTTTACTTTCTGAAAGCCACATCCTGGCTGGTATCTGGGATGCTGGGGATTTAAATGGCCAGCTTCATGCTCAGGACAAGATATAAGGGATGGCAGGAGCAAGGCACAGCCATGGGGCCACTCCACTTCACTGGCACAAGGGCAGGGACACCCTGGCTGGCGATGGGGACCCAGCTGAGCATCCTGCCAGCCTTGGCGGATGGGCTGGAAGCCAGGACATCCCTCCCAGCCCCTTCCCAGCAGGCTCCAGGGCTGCAGCAACCCAGCACACAAAACCTCCCTCTGGTCCGAGCCTGGGCTGCTGTTCCAGCAGTTTGCCATGGATAATGTTCATACTTTACAGCTTTATGGAAAATCACCAAGATTGATACAGATCTGCACTTTATTAATTTCTCCAGCTACCAGCAGTGAATTAATCCAGCTGGAGGCTGATTTGACTTCTCAATAAAGCCCATATTTTCCACATTGTCAAAGTCATTTCCCATTACCCACAGTGGTGTTTGGGTAGCCAGGTGGAGCACCCCGACACTGCTGCATCGCTCCTTCCAGACAGCCGAGCTGCTGAGAGTCCACCGAGAACACGCCTGGCTGACAGGTGTCCTCTCCGGGTGAGAGTCTGTGGGGTCTAAAGAAAATCTCTTTTTAACTAATGCTATGTCTTGTCAGGGCAGAGCACTGAGACTGGGGAGAGGGGCAAGTGCTGCTTAAGGATTTACGGAGCTGCTGCACGTCACCAGTTTTAAAACACGTTATACAAGTGGCTGCTTTTGCTCTCGGAGCTGGGTTTAGGTCAGTAACAGTCTTAATTTCACATTCTCTCAACTGAGGTCTTCTGCCTTTGGACCCACAGCACGTGTGCCCAGTGTCCTGGAATGCGTCCTGTCCTCACCCTGCAGCACTGCCCGCACCACCTGGAGCCGTGGATGCAGGAGCCCCTGCCCGAGAGTCGTTGTACCCAGCCAGCTCTCCCTTCCTGCTGATTAGCTGGCAGTCTCTGTTCTTGGCCTCGTCGTCCCTGGCGTTGAGATGCTTCCCTGGCTGATGGCCTGAGACCACTTCTGATGGCCCTACAAAGACGATGCCAGCACCTCCTCAGCTCCTCACACACTGCCCAGCACCCGGCACTGATCAGAGCCACGCTGCAACCCAAGGAGAGGGGTCTCAAGATGCTGGTTTTGATAAATCATACACTTAGAAAGGTTCTAAATAATACGTAAAGAAAGAAAAGTATCAACGATGATAGCCTGGCTGTTTTTGAGCTAATCCTTGCAGACAGAGATGGGCTACACCCTGCGTGCCAGCCCTGCTAAACCAACGTTGCCTCCCATCTCTGGGGCCTAATTTAAGTAATTTGGGGTTTAATCAAATCACTGTTCCTGCAGTATTTGCACAGAGCACCTTGGTGATTACCTGAGAGACCTTTCCAGGCAGCCACACCTCCTCCTGCCCAACTGCAGGTGCCACCACCCAGCACTCCTGCCTTCCAATCCCACCTTTCCTTTTGCTTTCACTTCCTGCCCCAGCTCCCCTGTTGTCTCTCTGTGCTCCATGGCACCTGCACTTTTGTGCATTTCCTGGTGCATTTGCACATGGACGTTCCATCAAAACCAACACACCTGGCCAGGTAGAGGGGCCTTCTCCTTTATGACCTTCCATAAATGATACTGACACTCACTTGAGCTGGCAGGTGCAAAGATCAGCCCTGCCAGGACTATATATTTCATCTCACTTCCTCCATTTCCCGTAACTCATCCTATCCACTCCACGGAAAGCGAAGCTGCAACCAGTTTGACAGAGTCCCAGAAGGTCTTGCTTGCATCCTCACCTGCATGGGAAACTTCCACAGCATCTGCATCACCTGGGCAAGGAGGTAATGACAAACCCGGCAGTGACTGATGGTGTCTTGGCAACCACTGGCTTTTAGAAATATTGCAGTATCCATCGGTGAGATGGGAGCACTGGGATGGGAGGTGTGCTGGAGGCTGGGAGCACTGGGACATCCCTGCTACCACAGACTTACCCACTTACTTGCTCTCAGACAGTGAAAAGTAGAGGGGAAAAGATGAAGTTCCTTTCTAGCCCTTCAGACAATGTCTGCATGTTTGTTCAGCATCTTCCAGGCAGGACAGCATTTTTGTCCCTGCCCATGGCAGGGGGTTTGGAACTGGATGATCTTTAAGGTCCCTTCCAATCCAAACCACTCTGTGATTCATTCTGTGATTTATTGTACGGTGGCAAATTAATTTAGCAGGAAAATAAAACCATTCAGCATCTGAAATAGAGTATTATTTCCTGCAGCATTAATCGGTGGCATCAGTACCACGTAATTTGTTACCGGTGGCGTGTTTCTGTACGGCTTCATTTCCTTAAAAGCACGGGAATTAATGAGGTGTTTGCGCTGGGAAGGGACTGCCAGGCACCGAGCACAATGTGGGCAATCACCGCAGAGGCTTCCTGGCTGCACGGAGGCACCGAGGGTTTGCAAACCACGGTGTAAATACCACAGCTCTGCTGCCCTACGGGGATTAATCTACTCTGAGGCAGACGTGATTCCGGCAGCTGAGCACCTGCCCCGCTGTATTTAAGTGCAAAAGAAGAACTCAGCTCACTTAAGCAAGGTACAGCAATACTGAATCATCGTTGTTTGTCTCTCAGTACCCGAGTTACTGAGTTACTTTCCCAGAAGGAAGTCAATCAGGGAGCATCCAGCCCCGGGGTGTCGCTGGCCTGGGATGTCCCTGGCCCCGTGAATCACAGCCCTTCTGCTGATGCCACAACTGTATTCCACCTCCTTATCTTGTGTACTTGGAGGAACTCCGGGAGGGAAAACCCCCATCCCTCGGCAGGGATCCAGCCCGGGGGAAGAGCTGCCGAGGGGACAATCTGCTGTTGGGGGGTGGTGGCTGATGCTGCAGCCATTGCCAGGAAAGGGAGAGATGGGAGAGGGCTTGAGGCCAGTAGGTCGAGGAGAGTGATTCTGCCACTCTATTCCACTCAGATGAGACCCCACCTGCAGTGCTGTGTCCAGCTCTGGTGTCCACAACGTGAAAAGGATGTGGAGAGGGTCCAGTGGAAGCTGGAGCCCCTCTGCTCTGGAGCCAGGCTGGGAGAGCTGGGGGTGTTCACCTGGAGAAGAGAAGGCTCCAGGGACACCTTAGAGCCCCTTCCAGTGCCTAAAGGGGCTCCAGGAGAGTTGGAGAGGGACTGGGGCCAAGGGATAGAGTGACAGGATGCAGGGAGTGGCTTCCCACTGCCAGAGGGCAGGGATGGATGGGATATTGGGAAGGAATTCTTCTCAATGTGGGTGGTGAGGTCCAGGCCTCCCCCGACTTAGCATTAAAATGGGTTACCCTAAAAAAAACCTTCCCATATTTTACAGGGGTTCAGAATTTATTACCTATTTCATACACATGCATTATAGATTTATATAAACTTGACCTTCTAAGAGCTGCCCTGTGAACTTGCTGAGCATGACATAGAAACTGAGTATGAAATATTTCAACCAACAGCTTCCAGATGATGTGTGGGTAAAATTCAGGGCTGGGGAAAGGAGAGGAGGGGCAGCCTCAGAAAGTCATGTGCTACAGAGAAATGTGCCTCTAACCTCAGCTCTGCAGCTCTGCACCCTCAGACCTCGGTCCTCGCTCTCCGAGACTTGGGCAGGAGCTCAGGTGACCTCATCAAGGTGTGCTGAGATCCCTGAGGACAAAAAAAAAAATAGAGTGCAATAGTAACTTCAGCTGCCGAAGTCCTAAATGACCAAACACTTTTGGGGCTGGTCAGAAAACAGCAGAACAGTTATAGGAATTAGGGGAAAAAAATCTCCTCTTTGATATTTTCTCATGGACCTGGTATAAAGGACCTTTCCTACAGGTAACTTGGTAACTCCACCATCCGACCCCCACTAAAGCAGGGCAGAAGCAGCTCGAATCCCTGGGTCAGAGCTGGTGACTGTGGCAGTGAATCTCCCACCGCAGGCACTGCAGTATTAACATTTAAAAAATCACGAGACCGCAAATATCCCAACGCTAAGTCTCATGACCTTTAAGTCAACTAGATTCAGGTTTCTTTTTCTTTGACTCTTGCTGCACTTTTGGGATGGAAATAAAAGACGTTTTAAGTTTAGGGAATGTTACAGGGAGCCTCCACCACCCATTTCTTCCCACATTTACATCCCTTGTCCCCTTAATTCAGTTATCATAAGTGCAGATTTCTTTTCAAGCTCTTTTTTTTTTTCCCAAGTTCTTTTTCATATTGCTGCATTTTGATAATCCTTGCTTTTAAGGCAATTCTTGACGCACTTTTAGGCTCAGATGAAATGAGTCTCCCTTTGAGGCTCACTCTGAGCCAATCCAGCATTAAGAAAGTCCTGAGGTTTGTCCAGGTTGGCTCACAAGGACTCAGGAGCGGCCTTATGCACCTTATAGGTTACAAGGAAAGCCAAGGACTGAAATTCAAAGACAGAATATTAGAAAATTCCCCAATTCCGAGGTCCGAAAGCACAGCCCCATGCTGTGCCTTGTCCCTGGGCACACAATACCCCAGCAGTCCTCATTCAATCCTCTTGACACGTTTCTGCCTTTGATAACACACTCCCCTGAAAAACCAAACCCCAGCTCAGAGAAAGCCGTGCCTTGGGCTGCATTCGTTTGGTTGGCTCAAATCAAAAATGTAGAGTCAGGTGTTTGTCAGCTGCTCTGTAGTGCTGAAAAAAGCCCTCTCCTGCTTTTCCTCTGCGTTGCCAAGGTGTGTACTGCAGATAAAGGTCCCGTTTCTGACCGAGGCACTCGCTGCTGCTCCCAAGAGGGAAAGGACAGGCTCTGCTCCTGCTCTCCCCATCCTTACCGCCATCCCAAGGCGCCTCATGGCTCCCTTGGCATTACCCGCTGCCACGAGCAGGCAGAGACCCCCAGCACCGCCTCTCTGAACTGCGAACAGGCACAGAAACCCCCCAGATCCGCTGCCCACGTTCAGCAGCCCCCGCTCCCCTCCTCGCTGCCCTGCCGGCCGCTCCCGATGGAGCCGCAGGCACGGGGACGAGGGACATCGGCTGAGCCTGGAACAGCCACCCAGCCGAGCCGGCGGCTCCGTCTGCACCTACAGATAAATATACATGAGGCAGAGCCGAAAAGCCGGAGTCAGCTCCTCTCCGGGCCCTGCGGCTCCGGTTACGGCGCTGCCCGCGCCCCGCGGCACGGACGCTCCCCGGGGCGGCCGCCAGCCTGGCACGGCACGGAGCAGATGGTCAGAGCCGCTTGGCCCGCGGCCGCCGCCAGCCCCGGCTCCTCGCCTCGCACGGTGCTCACCGAGGCCACCTGGGCCTCCCGCGCACCCGCGGGCAGGGCAGGACACCGCGGCACCGGGGGCAAAGCCGGAGCGGCTGTGGCGTGGCAGGGCTCAGCACCGAAGGGTCCCCAAAGTCCCAGCGCCCCCGCCAGCATCACCATCTGCTGTGGAGGATCCTGCTCCCGCCCCAGTGTGAGCAACAGACTGGGGTAGCCGTGGGCAGAATTTGGCAGGCAAAAACACCCTGAAGTACAGCCGGATGGCAGAGGGAGCACAGCACCTCCGGCAAATCCTCAACAGCCACAATCACCCAGCGAGGACCTGCCTGTGGTGGCCGTCGTTGGTGCAGGTTCGTCCTGCTGCCCAGAGCTCCCAGGAAGGATCCACTGCCCCGTTCGCTCCTCGGACGAGGGCACAAGAAGCAGAAAGGGCACAGCAGGATACGTGTCCTGGGCTGCAGGAAGAGCAGAGAAGGGGAAGCAGGTCCTGTGCCTGGCCACCAGCCCCCGTGGGCTGGGGACACGGGCTGGGAGTCAGATCCTGCAGCCAGGCTGCGGGAGAGAAGCCATGTGCAGGGATCGGCCGCGTGCATCGCTTGGTGCTTCCCTGCCCTCCCCATCACCAGTAAACTGGGAGGGTTTTGGCCAAGAGCAGTGGCCGCTCTGGGCAATGGCTCGAGGGCCGCAGTGGCAGGGGCTCAGCGGGGGCTCGGGGATGCACCAGGGTGCACCGGGGAGTCACCGCAGCACCAACACTGCCCCGAGCACGTGAGAGCCGAGCGGCTCCAAACTCCGCTCCAGGAGCCCCGAGCAGCGAGCACGGCCATAAAGAGCAGAGGCAGCAGTGCTCCAACTTCCTGGCACTCGGGGAATCTTCCTGGATCACGTTGCGTTCATGTGTCCTTGGCTCATCTCTGTACAGTTGAAAAACACTGTAAGGGGAGCCAGTTCATTGGGACAGCTGAGGTCGAGAAGCAAAACCCAGGGAACCAATTCCTGCTAAATTGGAGACCCGGTGCTTTCACCAAAGAGGGCAGTCTGTGCAGCCCTGCTTTCCCGAGAGGCCGCTCCGGGCAGGGCAGCAGGACCACGCTGCCCACCAAAGCTCCGCGACTGGGTCCCGAGGAACTGCCCGTTCTGCTGCCCGTGGGATGTGGTGGAGTCACCGTCCCTGGAGGTGTTCAAGGAACAACTGAAGGTGGCACTCAGTGCTCTGGGCTGGTTGACAAGGTGGGGATCGGGCAGAGGTTGGACTCGATGATCCTGAAGGTCTTTTCCAACCGAGATGATTCTGTGATTCCGCCGTTTTGGGTCACCAATCGAACCAGAAGGCAGGCAGGCATTAAGGGTGCTGGCTGGGTGCTGCTTCCACGCTGGCACGGCTGAGGACAGTGCTGTCACTGCAGTGACGCTCAGCATTTACTCTGCTGGCGCTGCGTGTCCCGACCTGCAAAAGGCTCCCTGCCCCAGGGGATGTTCCCAGGCAGTGCCACGACACAAATAAATAACAACAACGCTCCGAGGGTGGCAGGGGGGCTGTCATCTGACCCAGCGCCACCGATGGAAAGAGCAAAGCGCTGGTGCCTGTGTTTGCCCCCAGCACCGTGGACGCGCTGGCACTTGGTCCCAGCGGGAAGGGCTGGCAGCAGGGCTCTTCCCAGGGGAGCGGCCGCGGTGACAGAGCGGAGCTGTGCTGGCACCAGCAGCCACACAGCTCCAGGCTTTGCTGGTGTGTCCAAACACCAAATGCACCACGCACAGACCTCACACCTAACGTCCGGGAGCTCTTCTCTTACCTTTTTTATGGCTGCCTATTTAAGGAGTACTTCTGGAGCGATGAAGATGCTTTGCTTCTCCAGGGTATTCCCTCACCGAACAAGGACTCATTTCCTTGGCTCTTTGGGGGTTGGGTCTTTTTAGCTTGAATCAGCTGAGGGCAGAAAGGGACACAGATCGGGAGGGCAAGACATGCCCTCAGCCCAAAGGTACCAGCTCCAAACGTGGCCCTGAGCCACGGGCAGGGAGAAGGAAGAAGCAGCTGCCATGTGCATGTCACCAATGGATGTCCCCTTGAGTTAACGTGTGGAAGAAGCAAGGCATAGATTTGAGGGAGGATCACTCCCTTGCAGGTCTGCAGCTCGGCCACTCAAGGCCTGAGGACTGACAGTCGTGTTTTCCTTGCAGGCTCTGCCCAGGCTGTGTGAGCGAGGATGACAACAAAGCCAACGACCTCGGTAAGTCAGCTGTGAGACCAGCACTGGCGGGACAGACACTGGTTCTTAAAAATGTGACCTGAAGTACAGCAGCCTGGGATTCATGGAGGACGTGGCCTTACCTCTTCTGCTTTTCCACTTTTCAGGGATCTTGGGAAAAACAAAAAGAGCTTTCTCTGATCCTACCAGTCAGGAGGGATAAACTCCCAGTGGTGGTGTGTCAGGATGCAATACCAAATTACCCCTGGCACCATCCCAGTTCCCCAATGTCCAGGGAAGTAGTAAATTGTCACAGAATCAGGGGGTGGTTTGTGTTGCCATGGGCAGGGACACCTTCCACAAGACCACTGTCCAACCTGGCTGTGAACACGTCCAGCGATGGGACAGCCACAGCCTCTCTGGGCAACCAGTTCCATGAAGTTACAAAATATTTCTAGAAAGACGGAGAAGAACCAAATGCCAGGCTCTGCTGGGCACCGTGGCAAACCTGGGCCTTCTGTGGGCAATCTGAAGGAGCCAGGGAGAAAAGGGAAAAGCAGAGCATCACTCCTGGGGTAACAGCCATGCACACTCCTTCGGAGGCTGAGCCCATCACATCTCCAAGAGGAATGCTGAGGGAACGGCACTGTCCTTGCAGCCGCCTCAATGACAGGAATAATGTGCTGCAGAGCTAAGGGGGACGATGGGACGAGGATAATGAAAGTACAGGAGTGAAAATTCATTACTGGAGATGCTCAGGAGCCATCCTGAGGGATCCCCCTAGGCTTCCTGGGCTGCTTTAACCCTTTGGGCGTGGCTCCGGTACTCAGGCCGATGTGCTGTGCTGCTGACTGTGCTTTCCTCCTCTTTTTCTCCCATTTCTTTACGGAAACAACGTAAAGAAACAACGTTCTCTTTCTCCACACAGAGCACCGTGCACGTCACAGACCCTCTGTGCCCTTTGGCACTCAGCTTCCTGGGACTGTGCATGCAGAGCAAAAAGCATAATGGGGGAAAAAAAGCAGTTTCTGGGCAGCTGCTCCAGTAAAGAGTCCAATAATATTTTCTCCTGTTCCCAGCAGCTCACATGGAGATGGGAGCAGCGACCGGACAAGGCAGCCAGCCCAGCTCCACAGGTGAGCTCATTCCCTCCCCAGGGGAGAAGCCTTCCCTGACTGCTTTCGGGCCTCCTGGAGCAGAAGGAATCTATTTCAGCGCCGTAAATGTTGCTTACGATGCCCCGGCATCCTGCCAGGTTTCTGAAAAGTTAGAGATGCCCATCAGGCATCTCCATGGCAACTCTGGGATGCTGATCCCAGCCGGGCGCAGTGTCCATGTCAGAGCAGCAGGCTGCCAGGTTCATCTTCCCCAGGCTTTTGGAAGGGCAGAAGGAACTGAGAGGTGCTCTGGTTCCTCCTGATGCACTCCCAGGCTGCCGGAGGAGCAGCACATCGGACGCCTGGGGGCTTTGACCTGCGGAACGAGCCAAATGGCTCTTCCCAGCTGGTGGCAAAATTCCTGGCAAAGGTATTTTTGGCAGGTTTTTTTGGAAGGTATTGGTACCTGGTAAAAGAATTTTTGGAAGGTTTGGCTGGTGCAAATTGATTTGGTGTTTTGGGCTTCTCCCACAGCCTGGAGGTGCAAGCAGCCTGTTCCTGGTGGGAGTTTCATACTCCAGCCCACGTCCAACACCCCAGCATCCCCATGGCAGGGCAGCATGGGGTGTCAGGATTTTGGGTGGGAATGGCAGCAACAGCCAACCTGAGAGAAGGTGCGGCCCTCAAGGAAGGAAGGAGGTGTGGAAAAGGAGGATGTCATCCATACCTCCAGGGCCTTAGCCAAAAAAATTGAGTTTATGTGCAGAAGAAATAGTCCAGCCTCCCCTGGGGACACATTCTTCCTGCCAGCCAGCTCCACATGTTGTGAGGGACACAGAAAACCCCCTTCGTGTCACTCTAGTCCTGAGAACACTCAGAGTCAGCAGCACTCCTGGTTCAAGGATGCCCAAAGGCAGCAAAGCCCAGCGTGACTCACCCTGAATTAAATACATCCACCTCCTTTTGGCATTGTCACACCTCATCCCATCCTGACAAGCACCAGATTCCTCACTCAAGAGCACCTGAGACGGCTGCTTTGGTAGCCACAGCTCAGAGAGGTGCCCACAGGAACACCAGGGGCACTCGTCCAAACAGCAGCCTTGCAGCAAATTCCAGCTGTTCAACTCTTACCCCTGACGCCACAGCAAATGGGGATAGAGCTTCTCAACAACAAGAGCCAGTTACCTCCACGCTCCTTCGAGGCAGTGGTGAACTTGTTTCTGTTGCCAGCATTGTGTCCTCAGCTCATCCAACAGCTCAGGTGTCCAAGACCACCATGAGAGCATCCAGCTCCCTCCACAGCATCCTGGCACCTCGGGTTGAGAAGAAACAACCCCAGCAAGGGCTGTTCTGTGACCTTGCCCCCAAATGACCACTCAGGTCCTTCAGCTCTAGCCCAGGCAAGCACAACCAGGGAGCCTCTCCTCCTGCAGGCCAAGCTCCCGAGGAGCAGCAGCCCCACTCCTAGGGTGTCTCAGGAAGGAAGGCTTGGAGCCTCAGCCCCCAGGGTCCCTTGTCCCTCCAGAAGGGTTGATTCCTCCCATGTCCACTTTCCCTCAAACACCACGACTCGCACTGAGATCCAGGTATTTTTTTCCAAACCTGCCTTCCATTTACCTTTGCCACTGTATTAGAGAGTACCAGGCTGGCTGGGCAGTCGAGATAACTGCTTTGTCTACTGGGTCACCAAGAAGGGCTTTGCTCATCCCTGCAGCAGAGAGATGTTGATAAAGTGCAAAAAAAAGTGCTTTCTGCATCTCCCAGGATATGCCATGCTGCTTGTTTAATTAGAAGGGGCAAGGCTCTCTCTTGAATAAACCAGAAATAGCCTTCCAGGGAAAAAATAACCCTGCCTGGGTATTCTGGGGGATTCTTGGAAAGAGCAGCTATAAAATCTCCCCCAGTCTTGCACAGTACAAGAGCCACAATTTTGGAGGAGGAGTATGTCCAGAAAGCCAGACTGCTCTGGGGGAGAAACCTCCTTCACCTTTCATGCTGGTGAGAGCAAATAGAGTGTATTTTCCTCTCCCCCTTCATTTCTTCTCCTGTGTGTCTTCATCTGCCCGTCTCAGATGCATTTGGCGTCAGGGGCAGCTTTGTGGGGAGTGCTTGGCAATAAAGCACATCCCCAAGGGCACAGCTAATGGATAATTTGGGTTACCAGGACCCCTTAACAAAGGATCCCTAAACCCTCTGCAGGGTCACACAGGCCCCCACTGCCTCCAAAGGACGAGTTATTTGAACATTATACAAGGATTGATGTCCAATGACCGCGTGCAGCCCGGCCAGGACCACTCTCCCCACCCAGAAAGGCCAGCAGCAAACCCCAAGCCAAGCAGCAGCCTGAAGGTCAATGATCCATGCTCGGACAGACAAGTCGGGATAGCTCTGGAGAGCCTGGCAGCCTTTGGTGGCCGAAGTCCTGCCAGCAGCCCCCTCCTTCCTCCCTGCTCCCGGCAGTGCTGGGGACAGAGGCGCTGCCTCCGGGTGCCGCAGGCAGAGCCCCATCCCGCTGCCAGGGAAGGAGGAGCTCCCTGCCAGCGCCACCCGGGGTGCCCGAGGACTCGCGGCCACTCCTGCAGGTCTCTGCCCTGGGGCATCCACTCGGTATATTTCAGAACATCTGCTGACCCCCCCAGCTGCTGGGAGCTTGTTCTTGGGGGAACAAAGAGCAGCAATGGCCACAGCACTGGCTTTTGTCACTGGAAAAAGGGAGAGCAGAAAAAACCAGCAGAAGTATTTGCGGGTCTCTCTGGGAGCAGAGCTGTGACACACCCCGAGCCACACCCCGCTCCTCGCACGGCTGCTCCCACGCCTCTCTGCAGGCAGGGTGTCCCCAGGTTCCCAAGGAAGGAGTGCTGGGCCGTGTTGTGAGCCAGGCAGCAGCCAGGCTTGCCTTTTATCCCCAGCAATCCCACTCGGGGTGCAGGACCAGAGCTCCCACCTGCGGACAGGTATTTCCCCGCGGGAGGCAGAATTCGCCTCCAAAGCCGCTGTGCCTCCAGGGGTCACAGCACCGGCTCCATTCTGAACCAGCCCTCATTGTCTCCCTGACACCTAAACACGTCCTTGACCTCTCTGGCAGGGCTGCCCCTGCCATCAGCTAGCTCGTGTGGATACCAGGAAACTGAATACGTGGGCTTATAGTTCAGTGGAAAGTTCTGCTGCCGTCTTAAATCATAAAGCACAGCTGCTGACACAGCACAACTGCAGGATGAGGCATCTGAGCAGCCGGGGCTTGGAAAACGCCGGCGGGAGAAGCAGGGCAGCTCTGTCGCAGGGAGGGAGAAAGGACAGGAGGCCAGGAGAGCAGATTTAAGCTCACCACAGTGCAGCTGTAATGTGTTATCCACCACAGATGCATCCCAGCCCTCCACAGTTCATCCGCAGTTGGGAGAGGAAACGGAGGCTGAGATTCAACGTCTGCAAAGGCAAAGCAATGGCTGGGAAAAAACAAAACCAACCCCAGATTTCAAACATATCTGCAAACACACAGACGATAATGAGCTCTGAAGGAGACATCCTGAGGAGGAGAGGGATCCTGGGAGCCTGGGTGGAGAGCGCGGTGGAAACACCCAGCTCCTGGATGGCGAACAAAGCCAGGGCTGGGACGGCCTGGGCAGGGAGGGCGTGGAGAACGGGACAGGAGCCCCTGGCACAGCTGCACGGGGAGCATGGCTGGCCTCGGTCTCCCCTCTCCAAAGGGACACAGCAGAACTTACAGGGGGCTCAGAGGAGGAGGAGCAGCAACAGGGAACAACCACTGCAGGAAGGCTCCACAGATCGGAGGTGACCCTGGAACTGCTTCATGGACAGCACGGCTGGCAAAAACAGGGACACCCTGTTGTGACACAGGGAGCACCAAATGAAAGGCAAAAGTCTCCCAGCAATGAGTATCAGCCATCGACCAAAGGGGCCATCGGGATGTGTTAGCTCCAAACAACATTAAAGGGGTTCAGCTTTAGATGACTTTGGCGCTGCCTCCAATGGGGTTACAGGCCCAGGCTTTCTCTCCAGGCAGTGGAGAAGACCCTGGAACACCAGGGTGTAACATGTGCCCCAGGGTGGACAGCCAGAGCAGGTCACACACCAAGGAGAAGGGCAGCCCTAGCACTTTTTCCAGTGCAGGCATCTACAACAGTCTTGGAAAAGCCTTTGGACACCCTCAGCCATGGCTCTGGCAGGACCGAGATTCCCAGCAGCTTCCCTTCGACAAGGAGAGGTGGAATATCTTCCCAACACCCCTTCTACCGGAGCCTTTACGGACCTCTGTGAGGGCAAAACACCTGCACAAGAGTCAAAACCCTTTCCTAGGACCGCAGCCTGCAATTTCCCTTTCCACCCAATGGGATTCAAATAACCTAATTCTTGCTCTACATTCGTACACTCCCTCTCTCCCCCAGATCCCCCCCGGAGAAACGCCAGCCATGTGGTAAATACCTGTAATCGTGGCACTCTGACAGCAGCTCTTGCTCTCTGGCCATTAATTCTTCTCCCTGGGACCTCGATGAACATTTGAAATCCTGCAGCACATCCAACGAGCTGCCTTTATGTGAAAATCAACACATTAGAAGGCTTTCTCCTTTCCCTCCTCAAAATGCAAATTTTTAGCTTCAAAAATATCCTGGCCCATGGACAGATGTTGCTGGTCATGTCCTTATCTCAGGCCAGCGAGGAGGTAACTTTTTTCCATGGAAAACTCCTGGAGCAGGAGGGCTCACTGCTGCATGGGAGGCAGCAGCACCCACCTCAGGCACAGCCTGTGCCTTCCTCATGGCACGCGCTGCAAATCACCACCAGAAACCTTCCCTTTCCCCTCTCCAGGAAAAAATACAGCATAAAACAGGAGAAAGGAAAACGCAAAAGAGCCTTTCAAACCCAACCACCTTCTCCCTGCAGACTGGCATTTCTAGGGAAGCAGGAGCTCCCTGTAGGTGCTTTCAGTGTGCTGGAAACACCTCGTGGCAGGACACGGGTGAGGCTGGCGCAGGAGGGAAGCGGGGGGTGCTCAGCCCCCGGGCAGCCGGGGCGGGAGCAGCCCCCTCGCCACTGAGAGAGAGAAAAGGAGGCTCCAGTGATCATTAGAGCCCGGCAGGAAGGGCAGAGCCAGCAGCTCCCGAGGCAGCAACCTCCACCTGCTCGGCTGCGGAGGCTGCAGCGCAGAGCTGCCGTGGAAGTCTCAGCTCAACATCAGCTGGTGCCACCAGAGCATCCACACCGAGCTCAGCTCAGGTCCCCGGCATGGCCTGGGCTGCACCTCTGGAACTGGCTCTTACCAACGCCCCCAGATGCGAGCCAGCACATCGCCTCTTTGGAGCTGGAGGGGAACGAGGACAAGAGCAGACCTGGAGGAGCAGCAAGGCCAGGACACGGGAAGTCCCTGCAGATGGGAGGCAGGAGCAGAGTGAGGAGGATTGGAGCAGATTTTGGTGCAGGGCCTGGGCGACACCAGGCTTAGGATTCAGCTGTGCCAGTGAATAGCTCGGGAGAGCAGGCTGTCCCACCCGGGGTGTGAGGGAGAAGGGACAGCAGGGACAGGGGCTGCACCCCCGGCCAGCGGCCGGGGAGGAAAGGGTGCTCTGGACCGGGCAGGAGCCGTGGGGCTCGGTGACAGGTGACAGGGGGGTGCTAAAGGCCAACAGGCAGATGGTGAAACTGTGATTAGAAAGTCACTCCAGCCATAAATCTCGTGGACCTGAAATGGAGATGGGCAAGCCCCAGATGGCTTGGAAAGTCTGCTTGGCGGAGCCCAGCACGGCTCAGCGTGCATCTGGCCCTCCTTCTTCTTCCTCCTCCTCCTTCTCCTCCTCACCAGGTTTAACCACCTCCAGCCAGCTCCTCACAGCCCTGTCCTCCTCACAGGGACCCCTGAAACAAAAATTCCTCTGATGCATGAAGCAAAGAGCAAAACCTGGACCCCAACAACACTGCCATCCATCCTGACACGGGACTCTCGCCGCGTGACTGGGGCTTACAGGCACATCCCATCCCTGGCGCTCCCCTCTTGGCAGGGATGCTGTGGCACCATCCAGGGGGCACGGGGGGCTCAGGACTGTGCCATGGTGCACCAGCAGAGCTGGATGGATGCAGGTTCCCTGTGGCCACACACTCTATTTCTGGATATGCCGAGGAGCTGCTTAGGGCTGGATTTGCAGGCGAGCACGGGGCCGTATCAGCTGTCCGTGCTCTGGAAGGGGCTCAGGAACAGAAAAGGGGCAGGAGATTGGGAGGGGACAGGATTTATATAGAGATCCACGGGAAAACCCGTGTCTCCAAACACAGTAACCTAACACCCGGTAGTAGTACCAGCCCTTGCCCGTGGATCCAGGACAGCAAATTTCCCCACCTGTAGGCAGACGAGCCCAGTGCTCTCACACTGCTGCCTGAAAAGCACCAGGAACACCCACAGAAAGGCACCCTGCCCGCGCCACGCTCCCGAACCCCCTCTCTGCCAGCGGGTGCCTCCCACAACCTTTCCCAAGGCTGCCGGAGAGCCCTTCAGCCCACAGGTGCTGTCGCTCCCCCGGGACCCGCGGCCAAGGCGGGGGCTGGCGGCACGGCCGGGACAGGGGCCAGCGGTAAAATTAGAACGCGTGTCCCTGCCAGCCCCTTCTGCGAGCTGCAGGGACCAGCTGAGCCCGTCTAACCCGCACTGTAACCCTTCATGTCCCCCGTTTTGTGGGCTGGGACAGTTACTGGAAAGCCAGGGATTTGCAGGGCTTTCCTTTTTGATCAGCCGTCTCCAGCTACCCCAGAGAGCCGGGCTCGCGGGCTGATGGGGCAGAGAGGTGGGGTTTTTTGGATCCTTTGGGACAGTCGGGATTGCAGCCTGCAATTCCCTCCTCTGCTGTCCCTTTCCAGGCCAGGCAGTCCTGCAGAGACCGATCCTCCCCGCTTCGAAGGTTGGTGTCCCGTTTCCAGCCGCTTCTCCCCACCGCTGCCCTCCTCCTGCAGCAGTTACTGTTATTATTTACGCTCCTAAGCATCCTTTGAGTTCTGCCGGGGGACAGGATCCAAAGAGAAAGCCTTTTAAGGATTTGTGCCAGCGCCGGGAAGCGAATCCCCCCCAGCGAACAGTGGTGCTGGGGGATTTGAGTGTAGACAAGTGCTTAAAGCTGAAAAGGGCAGAGAGAGGGGAGGGAGCCGGGGGCACGCTCTGAAACCAGACCCCCCCCCCGCCCGAAATGCAGCTCCTTCCTCTGCTTTAGGAAACGGATCCCTCCTGCGATTTCCTTTCAAAGGTGACTTGTAACCTCTTCATTAGGGTCGGCTTTGGCAGAGCCCTGATGGTGCAGCTGGCAGGGCCGGGGCTGCGCTGGGCGGGAGCGCGCTCGCCGTGCCAAGGCTGGGCAGCACTCGCGGCCGCTCGGCGCAGCGGCGGCTCGGCGGCAGCACCGGCGCCCCGGCCATGCGCTGATGGGTACCATGGACTTTAAGACAGATCCCAGTGCAGTCACCATCAATCTGTTGCTTATCGTGCGCCCCGAGGAGGCAGCGAGCAAGGAGAAGGGGCAGCGAGAGGCGCGGACGGAAGGCGGCCGAGGCGCAGGTAACCTCGGGCGAGGGAGGGCAGGGCTGCAGCTGCACGCGGAGAAGAGAAGCGGCGGCTTTGGAGCAGGGTTTGGGCTTCCCCTCCTCTTTCTCCTCTTTGCACACATGCTGCCCAACTCCAAAATGCCAACTTTTTGTGTAGAAGCGCAGCGTGTCTCCGCTGGTGCAGAGCGGAGCCTTGCTGCAGCCCCGCTGCCTGCCCAGCTGCAGTGCGAGCGGCCCCGGGTGCCCGGGCAGGGACACACAGGGACACACAGGGACACACAGGGACAGGAATTGCGCCGTGCTGTGTCCTGCGCCCGCCCCGAGCTGCCCGCACGGGCTCTCTGGGCTGTGCAAGGGCAGCAGGGAGAGGGCTCGGCACTTTCACCCCACAGCAGCACCGGAGTACAGGAGCAGAGCTGTTTTGTTTGCAGCGTGCCCAGGCTTTGTCTCCGAGGATCACTGTCCTGAGCCATTTATAGCTACAGTTTGGGACAGTGTCCCTGGCCCAGCTCCCTGTCCTGCAGAGGGTCTTCCAAAACGCTACGGCTGCGCTCTGCAACTGCGAGGGGAGCCTCCCTGCAGAAGTAACGGGAGGAGAATGGGAATTCCTGCTCTAAAACCTGGGAGAGAAGCTGAATTTTCAGACAACCAGTCCCAGGCTAACAACTACGGGCAGAGCTATCACAAAGTTGTGTCCGTGCTCCATCAAGCACGGCATCCAGCACCTGCTCAAATACGAGCAAATCCTACCAAAGCGGCTTAGACCTGGACTGCTGCGCTTCCTGCCCCCTGGTATTTCATACCTCAGCAACAAGAACTGCAGCCGAGGCTGCAGATGAGGCACAAGGTGGATCCTGACGACGCCTGGCTTCAGCTGGGAGAATGGGTGCATGCAAGGGTTCGGGGTGCTTGGCCTTCAGGCAGTGCCAGGGCGTCAGTCCAGGAGGACCCCGCCAATCTCCTGTTTGTATCTTACAGGTTCGGAGGGTGATGGCAACGGGAACAGCAGATCACAGCCACCCCAGGGCACCGAGCTGAACGGTACGTCACCCTGTCCCTCTGTGAGAAACCAACCCCAGCACACAGCCCAAAGCTCCCAGCTGTGCCTCTCGGGCATAAATGTGCTTCACACAACCCATCCCTCTCCAGTGCTTTCAGGGGCTCCAGCAGAGGCACACGGAGGGCCCTGGGAAGCATCCCCTCCCTCCGTGCTCTCCGTGCCCCGTGGGCAGGATGCACAGGGGTGGCACTGCCGAGCCCCTGCACATCCATCTGCAGGGATTCTCCTGCTCGGTCAGATTACAAGTGCACGGAGCTCTTACATTTCACAGCCAGCTGATGGCAGGGGAAATTCAGTGCCCCAAATTGCTCAGGTTGCAGCCAGAGCTTCCAGAGACTTCCCCAGCACTCACGCAGCTTGAAGTAGGGTCTGGGGGATGCGAAGAACCTTTTCAACCATCTCTCCACCAGTCCTTTCTTCATCTCCCCCCTCAGGGACTGAGCACAAGGCAGGTGGGATTGCTGACCAGGAATGATGTGGCTGCTCAATGTTCTCAGAGTTCCACTGCCAATTCCCAGCCTTCTGCCCTAAAATAGCTGAGGAGGTGACCCCAGAACTACAGAGCAGCTCCCAGGGAAGGGACTCAGGCCATCCCACTGCTTTCCTGGCAGTCTAAGCCTGCCATGGCTTAGCAGAGAAAGGCAGGGGGAAAGGTAGAGCAAGACACAGGTAATTGTCTGGTAGACAGTGGAGTTTAGTTACACCAGGGAGGAACTTTGCTTCCACAGGTCAAGCAAGAGCAGCGTGCAAAAGCCACGGCTGCTCCCAGCAGGATGCCTGGCAGGAGCCCTGACCCAAGTCCCTCTGTAACCAGTGGTGGCTGGAGGCTGCTCACAGTCTGGGAGCAAACGATATTTCATGGCAAGGCACTACTTTGGGGCTTTTTCTTACAAAGCAGACAACAAAAGCCTCCGCTCCAGGAAGCAGATAAATATCCTGCATTCTCTGCCTCTGTCACGCTCAAGAGGTTCTGCAGCCAGAGCTGCAGAGTCAGCCTCCTCTACGAGTGAGGAAGGAGCTCGTATTGATCGTTTCCCACCCTGAACTAAAGGCAGGGGTATTTAGCATGCACATGGGAATCCTTCCCTTGCAGCTCTACCTCAGGCACAATTTAAACCCCTGGGAGGGGGGAATTCAGACACTGGAGGAGCAGGCAGAGCTTTGGCTCCTCTGGCACCACAAGGGTTAATGAATTCCCCTTTCACCAGCCGTGTCCTGATGAGGCCTCTGACACCCCTGGTGCTGCTACAACATTTTCACATTTACATAATCCCCATCCCCACTGAAGCAAAGAGGCTGTGGCCCCACTCTGCGAGATCCCGTCGCTCTGGGGCCTGATCCTTGTCACGGCCACACCGGACTCGGACAAGCCGTGAGATCCAGGTTCCTGCCTGGCTTCTGGTGGCCGGTGCGATGGGCATCCCAGGACGCTCTGAAAAAGAGCGAGTGATCACCCTGGCCAGCAGCCAGCAGAGCCCGGAGCGAGGGCTCAGTGTCCCCTGGCATTTGCTGCCTGCCCAGGGCACGGATTTGTGCCGCTGCCACCTGTGCGCACCCTGGGCACGCCGAGTGCTGCCCACAGCTCCCTCTGCCCCGAGGACTCCAGGCCAAGACAGCCGGGGTCTCCCAGAGGGGAGAGCTGAGGATGAGGATGAGTTGCTGACAACCACACCGAAGTTCCCACTCCCCCTCCAAGCCCCCAGCACTGCCCTTCTCTCCCAGCTCTCCAAACACCCCCTGCTAGTTCTCAGTGCTCCGCTGCCAATTCCCAGCCTTCTGCCCTAAAATGGCTGAGGAGGAACGTCTGAGGAGGTGACCCCAGAACTGCGGAGCAGCTCCCAGGGAAGGGACTCGGACCATCCCGCTGCTTTCCGGGCAGTCGGAGCCTGCCGTGGCTTGGCAGAGCAAGCTCCAGGCACCCCGCCCCGAGCAGCAGCGGGCTGGGCTGGAGCGGCCCTCTGGAGAGGGGTCAGGCACCCCGACCAGGTCCTTGCATCTGAAGAACGGGGTTGAGCTTCCCGAGTCGTTCCTTAGCTCGCTGCTGAGCACGGCTGATTTAACCCCATCCTCGCTGACGGTTCGCTCCCTGCGAGGCGCTGAGATGTTCCCCTTCGTGCCCCCAGGCCGGCGCGGCCCCGCGGGTCCCCGTGAGCAGACACCACCCATCGCTTCGGGCCCCGACAAAGGTAAGCGGTGACCCAAGAGACAGAGCTGGGCTTCACCGAGCTCCCAACAAGCTTTTTCCCCAATAAAATAACCTCAGAACCTCCCAAAAGAGAAAAAATATCCCACCCTGGGACGGCTGCCCCTCAAAGCACTTGCTGGCCAAGGACTTGTCTGGCCACACAACACAAGGAGAACAGCAAGTGCTTCTCTGAGCTTGGAGCAACCTGGTCTAGTGGCAGGGAGTTGGAACAAGAGAGATCTTTAAGGTCCCTTCCAACTCAAACCATTCTGTGATTCTTTATCAAGGATATCTTGATCAGGAATAGTTAAATAGAAAAATCATCAAAGCACCAGCAGCCATTTCATACCACCAGTTTTTAAAGCAATGATGCAGCACATTGAAAAGCTCCTGTGGAATTATTTTTCTCATTTGTTAAATGCCTTTTAAACTCATCAGCAGAAGGCATTCATCACCAGTAAGTTTGTTTCTTGAAAACAAAGCGTTTTAATTTATGGGGGAAAACTTAGACAGTGAAAGTTGGGGAGAAAACCCACAAAAAAGCAAAGTAAAAATAATCTTGAGCAATAAAAAAGGACTCCTAAAATATAAAAACTTTAAGGAAATCAAACCATTTGCATAAAGTCTTCCCTTTGAGAAACAACTCGATTTTACCTTTGAATTAACTGACAAAATACACCAGCCAGCTCTGTTCTGACACCCTGATATCTGCACCCATCCTAGAACTGGAGTCAAGCTCTAAGATTCAGGTTTTTACAGGTTTTACAGTTTTTCTTGCTTTCTGATTTGGGGGCTTAAGGGACATTGAATCTCTCTGCATAATCACGGGAGAAACTTCACTTTTCTAAAGGTAAATGCTGCAGAAAAACTTATTCTTTGATGAAAATGCAGATTCCCACCTAATTAGCTGGTTCCAAGAGCTGACTTTCAAGGAAAACCCCAAATGTCATGAGGCCCTAGATAAATGTGTAGGAGGCATTAGTGGATGGCAGCCCTGAGGTGCATTAACATCTTGACCTCCAGTCTCCCGAGTAACCTCTGCCTGATCCGAAACAGAAGCCCAGGAGCACGTGGAGCTGCTCCAGGGAACCTCGGCAGCTGCAAACCCTTCTGAAATACCTGCCCAAAAAACGCAGTCTCTGTCAAAAAGTTCAGGTAGCTTTTATAAGAGATTCCCTCACTCTTTTTCTGGTATTTCCCTCTCTGAAACTTTAAAGACCAGAGCCCAGGTTTCCAGGGGAGGTTTTTCTGGAGCATCAGAGCATGCCTGGACCACGGCAGGCCCTGCCAGGACAATGCCTCTTACAGGCAGTGGCCTTTGTCAGACATCTTAGTATCACAAGTCCAACCGTTTTCATCACTTCAAGCCCTTCTCTGTTTAATTCCAAGAAAAATCAATGAGAGACATTGATTCTCTGCCTGCCGTAGCTCCATCAAGAGCTCTTTAATATGGTGATAAACCTTGGCTATCACCAGAGCTGCTGCTTTGTCTGAAGCTAAGAGCTGCCTCGGCAGGCACTCCCGCCCCCTCCTCCACATCCTGGTTCGTTTTCCCTTTTTGGGGAGTTCATCACTGTTTCTTGCAGGAACCCAGGTGACAGTGGAGATCCACCACGAGGATACCAGCCCCCAGCTGATCAAGAGACTCTCCCTGGGAAAAGGTACAGCCCCAGCTTTAAACCCCGGCAGAGGCTCAGCCCATCCTCCCTTCCCTTCGCCGGAGCTGGGGAGCCCGGGCAGGGCTCAGGGGACCCCACTAACCCTGCCGGGCTTCTTGCAGGTTCCCAGAGGCTGAGAGGACACGACAACAAAGGTGAGGCTCTGCTCTATCACGGCGTCTCCGAGCTCTCCCTCCCCTGGAGGCTGCTCCCAGGAGACAGGCTCCTTCCTCCCTTGGGGAGGCTGCTGAAGGGCACACGCTGCTGACACTGCCCGTGACTGGGGCCTGAGGAGCAAAATCCCGCTGCTCCGGGGGTGTGGGTGTCTTCTCCTCCTCCTCTGGCCCTGGGATAAGGCGGGTGGTGACACTCCAGTGTCCCTCAGCAATCCCCCAGCTGCCGCAGAACTCCCGCTGGGGTTATCACCTAACAGCTCTGGAGCTCAGAGCTCCCTTCCTCCACGCCTGGGGAGGTTTGGCCGTGGTGGGCCGGGGTTTGACGTCCCCAGCCCTCGGGCTAGAACAGGAGATGCCTGACTGCTGGGGAATGTGGGCTCTGCGGGGTGGCAGGGAGGGAATGCTGACATCCGTGTCCAAATGGAAGGGAACGGGCAAAGAAGAGCCTCGGTTCCAGCTTTTTCCACCCAGTCCTGCTCCCCACAATAATTTATTTCTATTTGTCTTTTCTTCTGCGGGCAACAACCTCCCCGCCCTCTCTCGTCTCTGCTTTGCAGGTTTCCAGAGGACTGAGGCCCCGCGGCCACCGGGAGCAAAGGACCTGCACGGTAACTATCCATTAGCACAAGAGTAGCGCTCGGCTTCCCAAGGCCCTGCTCATCGGGAGGGCAGAGGGCAGCGGCTTCGGGAACCTCACACGTGCCCAAGCCCTTCCCAAGGCTCCGTCCCCAGGGAAAGCAAACAGGCACAAGGCACAGGACTGTCCCAGGTGCTGTGGATCCCACTCCTGCACAGAGCCTCTGCAGACAGA
Organism: Struthidea cinerea; assembly: GCA_013397865.1. Taxonomy (NCBI): domain Eukaryota; kingdom Metazoa; phylum Chordata; class Aves; order Passeriformes; family Corcoracidae; genus Struthidea; species Struthidea cinerea. The sequence goes on from VZTI01002517.1 coordinate 398,609, forward strand.
ACCTGGCAAAGAAAAACCTGATAATCCCCTTACCAAAAAGGCAAAAAGTCATTTTCGGAGCTGCAGGGAGTGGGAACCTTTGAACGTGTAAATCTGCTTTCTCTCCCTTCAGGTCAGCGTGGCAGCTCTTTTCAGGGAAAACACAGACAAACAAACCAGCCTGTTGAGAAAGGGGTGCCGTGTGCCTACGTGCTGATCCTGGCAGACAGACGCCTGCCCGGCTCAGGGATGGTGGAGGTGGAGCAGAGGGTGGATATAAGTTTCAGAGGCCCTGCTGGCTCCTCAGCTGGGACAGGATGCTCTGGGAGCCTCTCCTGCCACTCCCAGCAGCTGCAGAGCAGGCAGAGGCATGTCCCACTTGCCTGACGAGGGTCAGGAATAAAGGCAGAAGTGACCAGCTGTGCCCCTACACTGCCCAAGGCAGCCCAGGCAAACAGCAGCTCCACAGCACCACCCCTTCACCTCTCCCAGCACTCAGGAGTCACACAACAGTGTTTTAACTTCAGGTTCTCTTTTACATCCTTTTAGCCTAGAGAAATAACAACCCTGCAGAGACAGCTGGAGGAATCTCTCAGTCCTGAGTCGCTCTGACAGCACAGGACAGGCAGACGGCTGTCTCAGTCCTCCTCTCTCCAGCCAGCAGAGCAGGGAGGGCTCAGGTCATGGGGAAATGTCCATCCATCCCCCATGGCTCACTGAGGGGAGACAGCAGTGTCAGCTCATTCCAAGACTGTTAAAAAAAAAATCAGTTATCTGGTTAATTAGGGCAAGTTATTAACCCTTTGTTCACACCGAGTAGAACCAGGAGCTCAGAGCCTGCAAAGATGCAGAGGGAAGGCACAGCGGGTTCAGTCCGACTGCTCCCAGTGTTGCATTCCTCATGTGCCTGAATTCCTGCAGAATTGTGGCCCTTTACCATGCAAAACTCCTGGAGAAACCCAGCTCTTTAGTGCTGGGGTTTTTTTAAGAAGTCGTGTGTTTTCTAAGTACAGATTTTCCCTGATACTTCTGCATTGTTCTCCTGCCCCTCCACACAACGTCCCAGGATTTTCCATGCTGTTATGCAGTGCCAAAGTTGCAGGGGCAGCTCGCACTCCAGCATTGCACAAATCCTAGCAGACTAGACAGGATGGCTCCTGCTTTCCACGCAGCTGGCAGGGACCTCTGCGGGTGCCCTCATGTCCTCTGCTCCCTAAGCACCTGCTGATGGATGCCTCCACGGGCCAGGCAGGAGCTCTGTCCCCTTGTTCCACCATACTGCCAGGAAAAACACCTCCTCCCTTCCCAAAGCACTGACAACTCATTTCTTCCCAGCGTATCCATGGGACAAATCCTCTTTGAAATCCATGCCAGTAGATCTGCAGCAATTTGAGAAGCTGGATGCCTACGCGTTAAAAGTAAGTCTTGCTTTTGCCTCTCTCCTCCTCCCAGCTCCCCTGCACGGATGTTCCATGAACCTGGCTCCCAGCACCAACACCAGCTTAGGCTGAGCTGTGGGGAAATGGCATCAAAATCTCCCACACGAGTGAAAAACCTTTTCCCTTTAAACATTAGCGAAGAGATCCCACTCTGGGAACTCTAACCAAAAACACATGGACCTACAGCACTGTTGCTTCATTTCTAAGGAAGCCAGAGGCAGAGCAGTCTCTGGCAGGTGGGGTCTCACTGGCTTCAGAAGAACAGGAGATGGGGAGGACAGGAGATCTACCAGAGGGATTTCTTCACCATGACCTTGCAGTGCTTCCTCCCCATGCACAGGTGAACATCAAGAACAGCGTGGAGGAACTGGTCAAAGCCCTGCTGAAACAAGCCCGGACTGACCTGGAAAAGGTCCGAGCCATATGGATGTGGATATGCCACCACATAGGTAGGCTGAGGTCTCCAGCTGAAGATGAGGCTGTCGCTGTCCCCCCTGTCCCACTGCCATGGCAGTTCACTCTGTATTTGTGGGTTAGTTCCATGTGGGGAGGGGAGTGAAGGCTTTCTGGAGGTTTTTATCCAGAAATGCACCCAGAGTGTCTCTCACCACCTCTGTTTCCCAGTCCCTCTCCTCGCACTGCCAGGCTCCACAAGGTTTCTGTGCACCTGATGAACCTGTAGCTCCATTCGAGGTGTGACCAGACATGTCCCTACCAACCAAGAGCCAGAGCACAAAGCCAGGCTGCCCAACACCAGGGGCTTGTCACCTTCAGAGCCACCCAACACCACCAGAGCCCAGTTTTGAGGGGGTGGACAGGGAGCAGGTGACGATCCAGATTTCAGAAGCAACCTGGTCTAGTGGAAGGTGTCCCTGCCCATGGCAGGGAGGTTGGAATGAGATGATCTTTAAGGTCCCTTCCCACTCAAACCATTCTAAGTTTGAGCTCTATCCCTCTATCCCCACAGCCCAGTACAGCCCCTCCAGCACAATCTGATGCTGGTGCCTTTGCTCTGGGACGGTCCCCGTGCCACACAGGTACCACCAGGAACCACCCAGCTGCCTTGCCCAGCTCCACGTCCCACACTGGCAGCTGTGTGACTGCAGTTCCTGCCTGTGCCTGCCCCTTCCCAACCCTCCTGAGAGCTGCAACCACTCAGGTTCCCCTGCCCCTTCCTACTCAGTCCCAAGGCCAGAGTTACACAACCACCTGCAGATGGGAAGAGGAGGAGGAGGCAGCACTTGTAGCCTTTCCTGTCTGGCACATCAAAGGGGGCTTCTTGCCACCCCAGCGCCCCGATGGGGGAAACTGGATGTGCACCATGATGGCATTCTGCATAACATGAGCAGAAATGTTTCTTTCCCGTCAAGCCTTGGGGGCAGAGAGGCAGAGCTGTCCTTTCCCTCACCTCCTGCACATCCTGATGGGGCACTGCTGCAGTGCAGGCCAAGTGATGGAGAGGAACAGAGCACTTTGAGCAGCACTGGCCTCATCTCACAGGCACTGAGAGCAGCAGCTACGGGGTTAGCACAGTCAGGTCAGTCCCAAACTGCTTTAGTCCTGTGCTGAAATACGGAGAGTGCTGATTTCCCTGCATGGCCTGAAGCCCAGGCTTTGACTCACCCAGCACTGGTTATTCTCTTTCCACTGTTAACCCATTTCTGCCCACACCGCCTGGGCCAGGCCTGGTCGGAGTCAGTCCATACTCCTCAACATTCAGGGGATGTCTCTGTCCCTGACAGCTATGCTGGCATCTCCTCACAAGATCTTTTACACCACCTTGGCCCTGTGTCTCACTCCTTCCTGTGAGAATGACCCCTATTTACACACATGGAAAAGAAACAGAGTTGGGAATTTACATCTGCTGGCAAAAATGCAATGTATCTATCCTGGAATTGCACTGATGACATAAACTCCTTCTTCAGATAGATTTTAAGTGAGAACACTGCTCTCTGGGCATCTCATCCCACCCTATTCAATTCCTGCCTGTGACAGGCTGCTGTCCCCATGCAGCATCACCACTAAAGGAAATAATTATTTTAGCTGTCATTTGTGGCACAAATAGAAAGCCCCATGGAGCCAGCACCACCCCAAAGTGCCCTGTAGCTCTGCTGGTGGTCAGTGAACAGCCAGGATGGAGCTGCCAGCCTTTCCCAGTGCCTGGAGCCAACACCGAGGAGGCATCGGCTGAGCCCCACGGATGAAAGACAAGCAGCGGCAGCATCTCATCAAAGCACACCCAGAGCCTGCTGCTGCTTTTCCTCCTCTGCTCCAGCACCAAGGGGAGGGGGAAGCAGCTGATGCAGCATTCCTGAGAGCTTTGTCAGAAAAATACATCTGTATTTGAAGAAAGGGGTTGTGGACAGGGCCAAGGTTGGTGGTATTGAATTAACCTTCCCAGACCAGTTCCACAAGCTCTGTCTGAAGGAGCCCTGCTGTGCTGCTGTTGTGTACTCACTCCAACAAATCAGGATTTCCTGAGCTTCCAGGTATTGGTATGACCAGACTGGACAGGGCTTGGAGCAAACTGGTCTAATGGAAGGTGTCCCTGCCCCTGGCAGGAGATTGGAATGAGATTATCTTTAATGCCCCTTCCAGCCCAAACCATTCTACAGTTCTGGGACTCATTGCAACAAACCTCTTCAGGTGTTTCCCAACAAGCTGCTTTTCAAGTATTTTTAATAGAAATTGCTTATAAAGAGTGCAAAAATCTCAGCAGTTTCTTTTGAGGTAGCACCAATCCGACTCCCTCAGATGCAGCATGCTCTGGTTTGTACCGGGAACTCTCGAGACTGTAGATCCTCCACTTGAGGGCAATTCCTGAGGACACCAATTTCGTCCAAAAAATCAAAGTTTTCCTCCCACTAGGATTCAAGTGCTGAACCCCAGCCCAAGCTTAGAGCAGGGGGTGATGAGGGACAGAGCTGTCCCTCTGCCCCAGCGGTGCCCAGGCCAGCTCCCTAGCACAGCCACGGCTCGTTCCGCTCCGTCACGGAGATGGAAAGCGATCCCAGCCTTGCTCCTGCTGCCCATCGATCCCATTGCCTCAGGCTTTTGGATGAACTTTTGTCTGTGTTCCTTCCCCCAGAATACGACGTCGTGGGCTACCACAACAAGAGCCAGCTGTCGAGCAAGCCCAGAGATGTGCTTCAGATGGGCAAGAGCATTTGTGAGGGCTACGCCGAGCTCTTTGAACATATGTGCAGGTAAATGAAGTTCAGAAACATTCAGTGCCGGGAAGAGTTAACATTCCTTGTCATCTCCATGCCTATCCTGTCTGCCTTTGCACTGACTGATGTGACTTTAAGCAGGACCTGGAACTTTAGCTTTCAAACCATGCTGGGGAAAAACAGCAAGTCCTAGAAAGGTCAATTTTGCTTCCTCCTCCACTCCCTCCACCCCCCTCCCCAGCATAATTTACTTGGTGCCATCTGCTGAGCTTCGCATTGCATTAACATAATGGCAGATGAAAACACGGAGCTAATTTGATTAGAAGAAGTAGAATTTTCCTTGGAGTATCTGGATGTGAAGGTTAAAAGCATCGCAAGACTTCAACGAGGAGTGCTGTCTCCCACATGCTCCCTTACGAGAGGCAGGCAGAGTCCCAGGAGGAGCTTTCCCCAAACCCTCTGGAGATGCCCTGTCCCCTCCAGGAACACCCCAGGGACCCTGCCTTGCACTCACCACAGTTTCCTGTGGCCAAGCTCAAGGTGCAGCACTGGTGAGGCCAATACTGCAATTCCCATTTTGTAGCCACACCGGCATTTAATGACTAAAATCCTTTCTTCTGCCAACAAAATCTCCTGGACTTCACTGGGGATTAGTCACCTAAACTTCCTCCACAGAGCAGGGCTTTACAGGCACAAAGCCGTTTCTAAGAAGAGGCAGCCCCTTCCTTGGTAGGGAGCACAGGGATGCAGCCCCAATCCCTTCTCCCTCACGCTTCTCCAACCCAGTAAGGAAAGGAGATGGCTGTTGCACAAGGCAACCCCCGAAACCCACAGCAAGGAAAGCAATGAAGGTGCTTGGAGAGTTTGGGGATCAGCCTAAGGCAGAAGGGTTGCCCAAAAGGAGAAAACTGGACCTGACAACTCAGGGACAGGAGATTGGAAGGGACTTCCTAAAGTCATCCTAGGAGGGTGGGCTTGCAAGGTGGCCCTCCCAGGGAGCAGCTTCCATTCCCTTGGAAAAATCACAGGCCAGTTATTAATAGCACGTGTAAATAACAACTGGCTTTCCACACCATCCAAAAGGATTTGAGAAGGTTTTCACCATGGAACAGACAAAATCTACAGGGAAAAGGAGAGACTTAAAAAAAAAAAACCCAGCACATACTGTGCCAGATGCTGAAGTGGTAAATGCTTCCAGCCAACAACATATCCCACAATATTGTTTGGTCCATTCCAACCCAAACCATTCTGTGATATTGGATCTTGTTCCCTAAAGAGTAAAGAAATGGGATGGTGAAGTATGCATTTATAGCTGCATCCTATGGAACAGTTATTAGCAGTTAGAAGGGGGGAATTTGCATCTGTTCATTAAAAAGCATATGCTTAGTTCATTAAAAGCATTAATCTTTCCAAGGATATCTCTGACTATTTAAAGGCTCTGTTGATTTACTCGCAATTCCTCAGTTCCAGGCTGATTAGTCACTATGTGATTCAGGAAACCTCCCAGTCATCCAGACTATTATATTGCCAAATATTAGCAAAATGTTTAGCTCCTGTCCTGAAAAAACTGTACTTAAAGACAACACCCCTTTCTTGCACAGAGATCTCCTCATCCCTTCTTCCCGTGCTCTGTTCTCTTACGCTGAATCCAAGCAGAAAGGCAGGAGGCAAAGAGCGCTCATCTTACAGAAAGGCTTTTCAGAGCCAGGTTTTGGGGGGGAAAAAGGTGTTTTAACATGCCTTTTTTCCCTAGCTCCTGTGAGGGAAGTTGAACAAACAACCCAATTTGCCAGGCACCAGGAGTCCCCCCAAAGGTCCTCCCGAAGGCAACGGCTGACGATGATTGAGTCCTACTTGTCCCAGTGCCAGAGGGAACAATTCCTGTTGCAGACACAACAGTGTCACCTCTGACCACAGCTTTGGCAGCCAGGCTTCTTCCCATTAGCTGAGATTCCTGTCAGAGAGGAAAGGTGGGCACGGAGAGTGGGAAGCTGGCCATAAGGCATCACTTTCCTAACATCAGGTGTGATAGCAATGAATGCAAACACAGGCTCCTGACCAATGTTTCAGCAGCACTTATCAAGTACTGGCTTCCCAGCTGACAAGCAGACTCGAGGAGGCAGCATGGCTGAGTGCAGCAGTGCAAATTCATGAATCCAATTTAGGGCAAACCTCGCAGCCCGGAGTTAGGGAGACACTCGCTCACCAGGGCGAGGGATGAAGGCACAACAATTGTTTTCCCAGGAGAGGTTTCAGCAGCTTTGGGAGCAAAGCTGGCCTCACTGCCTAAAGGGGATCCGACCACTTAGCTGGCTGCTTCTTCCTCATAACCCGTCTGTAAATATTCCAGATTTCACATCCTCTTGCTTCTCCCGTTTCCTGCAGGCTGCAGCTTTCCTTCTTTTCAGGCACAGAGGCGTACACCTACCTACCACAAGCATAAACCATTCTGTCTCCTGCTGGACAAGCCAGATTTGCTCCTTTTTTAGATGAAATTATCAAAGTCAACCTAAAATCAAAGGGAAGAAGATGCCATTGAATTCCAGTGACACCTGTAGTAAGAGCCAGACTACTTCCTACTGTTTTCGAAGCAGAAAAGCAACTTTGTGTTTAATCTCCTTGCTGCACCAAGCAAATGTTGCCAACTGTTTCTAATTCAGTTCTTCCAGTCCATTTTATATCTAGGTCACCTTCAACCTCACACTGCCACTTCAACCAGTTCTGGAGATCTTCCCAATCTTCTCTCTGCCTGCTTAATTTATCTGCATAAAGTCATTGACACGAGAAGAGAGACATGAGCACCCTTTTCACCAATACAGAATCGCTCCTTTACAGGATGTTTCAGCTTGGATTTTTGTCTGCCCATTACTAGAGAGACCAGTTTAAATGCTCTGGTCTTTATTTTGGGATCTTTGAACACATCCAAGCACAAACTCTTGCTGCTTTGCCAACGTTCACTGTAATTGAGAGCACCGTGAGAGCAGAACTTGTCCCTTATGTTCCCTCTGAATATCCCAGCTAACAAGAATGTCTAGAGAAGCCCAGAAGGATTAGACACCAATCCCCATGAAATTAGTGGGAATTTGGTACTTAGCTCCTTGAAACTCCTAGGATCAAATCTTCCCTAAAGCTCCCAGGCCAGCTCCTAGTCTCAGTTACATCATGCAAATCCAAGCTCTTACCAGACCAGTCTTGTCAGTGGAGTTGTTCCAGATTTACTGCCCAGCTCCACATTAGAATTTGACTCACAGGGGCCTGCGGGATGGCAAGAGCATTCCAGACCACCTGCAGCACCAGGTTTCTCCGTGGCATTCCTTCCAGCCTGGCCTGTTTGTTCTGGATACTCGTGGAACCGTGCCCACTATCACTGCTCCATCCTCCCCTTTGCTGAAGTGCCCACCTCCCCTGGAAACCAGCATCCTCTCCCTGGAAAAAGCAGCCCTCCCTACAAGCTCCACTGCACTGCCAATTGCCAGCCAGTATCTGTTATCAGGCCTCCACTTCTTAACAACCATGCTAATTATCTTCCCCATAAATATCACTTTTCTCCTGAGCTAAACCCACATGATGCAGACAATCTCGCTCTGGAAGCCTGCACACTTTATTACTTGAGGTAGTTGCTCCATTTAACACACTTCTCAATGAAGAAGAAAAATGTCAGTGCTGTCCTACACAAAAGACAACGCTCCATGTGAAGCAATTTTAGATTAATGGTGAAATAAGATGCCAATGTTAGAATCCATCAACAGAGAGCTTATTAACAGAGTGCTTGTTTAAATCTTATTTACACATCCACGCAGGTATTCATCATGTTTTTAGAAAGAGACTGTTTAATCATTTCTACCCTGGGCAAGCACAAGCTCGTTCTTTCAGGAAACTAAATCAGCATCCACAATCCCATGAGGTCTGAGATACCTTAGCTGGTGTCAAACACCAGGCTCACAGTCACGGGGAGAGAACAGCCTGTGCTTTTAATTTATAATTACATGGGCTAATTGTGGACAGCAGCAAAGGGATTCCACTGAGTAACAAGACAGAGAGCAATTAAGCACACTTCATCTTTGTCATCCTCTAACAGTGCTGAATTGATGGTGCATCAGGCAAAAAGACTGGGAATATGCAAAAATTGGGAGAGAAAAGGCCCTTTCTCCAGCAGGACGCTCTCTGAGTCCCTGTGCAAAGGCTACGAAAACAAACAGCCCCACCCAACACTTCAGGCATCATCACCTTTGCTCCTTCCCCAGAAGTACCTGACAGGTTTAAAACAGAGCTCTCCTGCTGCAGCTTATCGTTTCCCTTCAGTCTTGCAGGGATTCAGTGCAAGAAGCTCTCGGGATATGCCAAGGGACACGGGTACAAGACAGGGCAGACCTTTACGGGGGACTCTGACCATGCCTGGAACGCCGTCTACCTTGAGGGAAGGTGGCATTTACTGGACAGCACCTGGGGCAGTGGTTCTGTGAATGATTCCTTCACCAAGTTCACCTACAGGTAAAGAACCCCCTCTATCTCAGTACAGAGACCCTCCACAGAGGCAGGAGGAAAGCTGATGGGATTGGCAAACCAAACAGGGTCATTTGGTGCCACAGCAAGGCCCGAAGCCATGAGCGAGGTACCCAGGCTGCCTGTGCGAGGCACGCAGCACGGCCTGTAGGGAGGCAGCAGCCCCGAGCAGCCAGTCACAAACTGCTAAAAGCCAAGTGGGTTTGCTTATCACATCCTCAGTTTAGGCAACAGTGCGTGGCACTGGATTCACAGCTCTTGTCAATCGATTGCAGCCAACACCCAGTGCCTCCCTCTTTTTCCAGGAGCCTGTGGGTGCAAGGGAATAGTGCAAATGCCCAGGGTTTATCCCAAAGCTCAGCATTTGCCCTGGAAACAGAAGACCAGAGCTCAGGTTTCTTCTTTGCCTGGGGAATTTCAAACCCACGGATCTCAGTTCAGCAGCAGCTCAAAACACTCCAGCATCCTCCTGCTGAAACCACCACCACTGTGCGGGGGAAGAATTCACTATTTGTAATTACTCATTTTCCCTTTTCCCTCAATTTCTCCCTTCTCCCAGGTACAATGAGTTTTACTTTCTGACTCACCCGGCCCTGTTCATTAACAATCACTTCCCAGATAACAGTAACTGGCAGCTTCTTAAGCCCACGCTGACGCTGAAGGAGTTTGAGAACAACATGCTGCACAACAGCAACTTCTACACGCTGGGGCTGCTGGCCGCGTACCCGGAGACTCCCATCATCCGAACAGGTAACGGAGAAGGCACGGAGCATCTTCCCTCCCGCATCCCACATCCAACACACACCACTGTGCACCTCTTCGGGCAATACTGGGCAACCTGAGTGAGTCCAGCAGCTCTTTCAACATAAAGCCACTCGGGTGCCATGACTGAATGACAAGGCCCACGTTTAAGGCCCCCTTTCCTTGGATTTTCCAAGAGCTGCAGGAATTTAGCTGGATGGCTAATCTGTGAATGCTAAGAACAGTTAAAACTTAAGGACACCAACATTTTAGGACTTAATAAAGACTTCAAGCTGTTTGGGAACAGGCTCACAGGGAAGTAGATTAATCTCATATCCACATACTGCAGAGTTCCTGCACTTTGAAGCTCCCGGGAGCAGCTACTGGGCTGGCAGTCGGGTCTAATCACCTCTAATTCACCCCTTCACGATCACAGAATTACACTAGTCCATAATGGCTTGGGTTGGAAGGGACTTTAAAGCCCATCTCATTCCAACCCCCCACCATGGGCTAGACCATCTACTAGACCAGGCCCATCCAGTGTGGCCTGATGGTACTTTCAGTTATATTTCACACAGGCTTTCACATTCTATCAGACCACAGCTCCATGTCAGGTTGTATCAGAAGAGGATAAATGCATATCTCCCAAACAAAGGCCACTCTCACTCTTTCTGAGGGACACTGGTCTACGCAGACAGCTGACAAGCTATGGCCTGCCAGTTGCAGCTCTTGGTTTTACTGCTAGAGAAACAGCAATTTATTGGGCCAGATTAGCCTTCCCAGAACTGGGGGTACATGCAAAAACTGCAGTGACACTCCTATGCAGCCTCTTTTCTTTTGTGTTTCCTAGTAAATGGAAAAGCCTCTGTATCTGTGGACTGCCGTCCTGGCACGTTATTCATGTTTAAGCTGAAGGGAACAGATGAACATGGTTTGATGACTTTGAAAAAACACGGAATGAACCTGGATATCTACCCACAGAAGACAGGGAGTCACAAGCTGGAGATCTTTGCCAAGCCCTCCAAGGCTGAGGCTTCGGATGACGTCTACAAGTGCGTGGTGGAGTACGTGGTGGAGTGCCAGTCCGTGGACAAGGCCATGCGCTTCCCCAAGGACCTGCACCAGCCCGTCGGGCCGAGCTGGTTCTCGGAGCGCCAGGGCTTCCTGCAGCCGTCGCCCCGCGAGCCCGTCCTGCACACCAACGACGGGCGCTGCTGCCTTACCTTCACCCTGGGCAAGGACATCAGCGTCCTGACCTCGCTGCACACCGACGGCAGCAGCCTCGCGGAGGACATGGGCAGGCGGCACGTGCTGCAGACCCACCGCGGGAACCAGGTCGAGCTGAAGGTCCATCTCCCGCACGCTGGGAGCTTCGTTCTCAAAATCTACTCCAAAAAGAAGTCAGACCCTGGTAATTACGACTACATCTTCAACTACCTCATCAGGTGCCTGAACACGGAGGTGAAGTGGCCAGCCTTCCCCCGGAGCTACAGCAAGTGGCTGCCAGACTACGAGATCCTGGAGCCGCTCTCGGGCCTGCTGCCGGCCAACCGCAACGTCCAGTTCAAACTCAAAATGCACGGCATCGCCAAGGTGCTGGTCCAGGCTGAGGACACCCACCCTCTCACCCAGAACAGGGGCTGCTGGGAGGGAACCTGCAACACCTCGGGGTGCAGAGAGGTGTTTGTGATGGTGCACGAGAACGCCAACCACAGCTTCTACTCACACGTCCTCAAATACGAAGTTGAGAACCAGTAACACCCACTCCTTGTTCTTTCATTCACCTGCATGAACCAACCTCCCCAATGTGCCCCAAACCAAAGCACCTTCTGGAGATTGCTCATTCTCTCAACCAAATCTGTTCTTTCAACAAATGCAGGATAACACTTGCAGGCTTTTGCAAGACCATGGGCTCAAAGATGGTCAAGGAAGCAGAAAATCCTGTTAAGAAAAGGAGCAGCAGTGGAAGACATGAGATAAAACCCTCGCCTATATTTCAGTAACACTGTCCAGACAAATACTTAGAAGAAAACAACTGACTGTCTGCAGGGCATTCTGTGCCAGCAGGGACTGCTGGTTTCCAAGGTAAGGACCATAAGAAAAGTCTTACGAGGGCTACTCCAAGAATTCACCTAGTTATGGGGCAGGATGAAGAAAGTGCACCCAGGTTTTGAGCAGCAACATTGGACACGAGGAACTTCAGGATATTTAAACCAATTTCTGTATAACTTTAGTCAAGTTGCAAAATACATCTGAGGAAAAGGAAGAGTTAGGAAGAGGATACAACATGAAGTTTCCTTGTGCACTTCACTGTCTTACAGATTTCAATGATACTGGAAAAATACTTTTTACACTGACTCTTAAATACAATAAACAAAATCATTTTTACCTTTTTATATTAGAGTATTGTAGACACTTTTTCTGCTGTAATTATATCTGAAGCATATGGGTGTTTCCATAACCAAAATTACCATAAAAATGAGATTAAAGTTCTCAGAAATCACTCCTTACTCCAACCTGTCTGTGCAGTACTGCAGCTATCAGCGGACTGGGTTTCGTGGGACAGCAGGCTGAGTGACATTATGACCGTGTAACAAATCATTTGGTGCTGGACTCTTGGAAAACGCCTCCACGCACAAGGCACAGGGGGGCTTCAACTGAGTCCCACCACAAACGCACATCCCGAGATGGAGCAACATTTTCACAACCGATTCAGATGCCTGTGAGCGTTAGCATGACCCAAGAGGTATTCTGTTTGAGCTTGAATTGAAAATAAACCTGTTATGTTTTTGCACTCTGTTTCATTGACCAAACAATATGAATTCTCTTCCCAAAGCTGCTGTATTCTCCACGCAAAAGAGGTGGGTTACTCCTACATTCCCTCCTCAGTGACTGGGGGGCAGGAATCACTCACAGGGCTGCCCACCTGCAGCAGGCTCGCTCCTACGCTACCCCTTCTACCCCGGCAGGCAGGGTTGGGTTCCCATTTAAGCAGCTGGAGTACCTGCAGCCGGATTCCAGGATCAGCACTCTCTGTGAGGATGCAGGCTGCTGCAGACAGGAGCTGCCAGCACAAACACAACGTGTAAGCTAACAGGGCTTACTCCAGGGTAAGCTGGGAGCACAGCAAAGCTTCAGGGTCTTTTTGTACTTGGAGACAAGAGGCTCCATACGCGACAGAAAAGTAGGTTTTAAGTCCTCCCCCAAACAGCTCAGTGTCTTTGCCCTCAAAATCTGGTGGCAGCAGCTCCTCCCCGCAGGAACACTAACAAGCCGTGGAGCCCAGCAGGCACCCACTCCCCGGGCATCAGCACAGGCTGAGCAGCACAGATGCAAGGCAGACTCGGGGATCTTTTGTTTGCCTAAGGACCTTGAAGGCTAAAGCAAGTATTGTCTGTCAGCACAGACAGCCCTGGTTTATTCTGGTGCCTGGCAGAAGGGTTCTTTTTTCTCAGATCCCACTTTTCAGATCAAGGAGGACACGCTGCAGTAGCTTTCATTTCACAGGTCAAGCTGATCCAGTCAAATACGTCACTTCTTACAATGGCAGGATAAGGAGGCATCCCAGAGAGCTTAGAGACCACAGAAACAACTCCTTCCACCAAACAGGGTCAAGGATACAGAAGTACAGACACCCTTCATGGCACCACACATCTGATGTTCACTCACACGTACACAAACAGGCACAAGCACACAAACAGACACTTGGGGAAAGCCTCTCCGCAGGTGACACCGCTACGAACGCGGTCCCTGCTCCTTTTCTCAAAGACTCACCTCCACAAGCCCTCATGCTCTACTTCTGTCTCAAGGTGGCAGGGGGAACAGAAACTTACCCCAAGAGAGTAGAGAGGACAGTTTATGTTCTATTGCCTCCTACTTAGCACAAGCTGGGGGAGTATTCCCTGTCCCTGCAACCCACCTCTGCACAACCCAGGCAGCTGCCATTCCACACGTCTACAGAGTGCCAGAGTCTTTAACCCCTCAAAGTAAAGAGTGACCCCAAGCACTGTCACAGCCACAGCAGAACACCTGTAGCACACTAAGATGGAGCCTGCACAGCTTCCCACTCTGCAGATGTACAACAGGAAGTGCTGCAAATGGAGTTCCACATTTTTGTCTCAAGCCGAAAACAAACATTGGCTCTGCCCCGCAAATGCGCAAGAAATTCTTCAGTGCTATCGAAGGCATAAGTTCAAAGACACAAACCCCCTCTCCAGCTTCATTAATTATAAAGCTTCCAGGGCCAGGTGATTATTCCAAGGGAGGTTTGACACTGCAAAGGCAGAGAATGCCTGAGAAACCCTGCAGCCCCAGATAAAAGCACCTCAGAAGTCCGCACTTGCTATGACATCTCCCTCCAGGATAAACACGGCTCCTTCTCCTCCCCCTCATAAAAAATGCACATTCTTCAGCACAGCCAAGGCTCCCACCCAGGAGAACAGCTCTGGAACAGACTTTCTCAGTTATCTCAGGGCATCTGCAAAGAGAGAAGCTGGGAAAGACAGAGCATGCACACACCAACACAGGGAAGTAACTCAGCAGTTCCCCCGCTGCAGATGTTACTTTAGATCACATTAGTTCAAGGTTTTAGTCTACTCCCTGAATGAAGCTGCTTATTACAGGTATTAGAAATTGATAAAACTGTAGGATTATAGCTGCTAATTAAACAAATGGATCATCTTCAGGCTTGCTCTTCCCTTCTGCCAACATGAACTGCCAAATATCTCTGAGGGGGTATGGAAGAGAACATCAGAAAAATGTCTCCTGAACTTCTGAAAACACCAACTGCATGATGCAACACTCAGTAACTAACTTAACAAATCTTCAGGAAATATAATACTATTTGCAAGGTATCATTTCAAAAATGAAATTGGTGGCCTCACTGAAGGCTGTGAGGGATCCCTGAGGGTTCTGGCATATCACACACTCGGTGCATCTGTAGGTGCATCTGCAAAGAGGGAACAATTTGGTGTATTCTGCTGTTCAGATTTTATCAAAATGCCCCACAACCAGCAAGTCCTTACCTGAGATCTGGACAGAGAGGGCAGATATTCCAAAAACACTTCCCCATGGACAGCTCTGCAGAGGATCCGAGGCCACTGCTGACTTTGTGCAGAACACGACCACAGTCCAGCCCCAGCTGGGGGCAGTTCAGCACCTCATTACAAAGGCTGCACAATGAGAATCCAGAATGCATTTGAAGGTTTTATCCTCATGCAAAGAGCTCCACAAGAAAGCCAAAATACAAGGACTTTTGGATTGGAATGTTTCTAAACCCTGGGATGCAGAGGTGCATGCCCCAGTGCAGCCCCAGCCCGCAGCCAGGCATCCCCTTGGCTGAACTCACCTGCCTGACACAATGGCTGGGCTCTGGGTACACAAGGTGCTTTTGAATTCTGTTCCTCGACAGCATTAAGGTGCTCTAACACAAGGTGAAGCTGATGGAAAGGAACAGGAAACTCATGGACACGGAATGCCCTCATCCCAACGTTTGCCTGTACAAAGGCCGGGAAGACTCAGCCACAGGAGAACTGCGGAGACCCCAAAAGAAAACAAGTCCATAGGAAACAAGTCTTGTTCGCTCACTAACAACCTACTTCCCTCGAGGAAAGACCGAATATTTGCCCCAAAAGAGGTCACAGATGTATTTTGATGCAGCAGTTCCACTGGACTGCCCAGATTCAAACCAGGCTGGCACCAGCTCGCGTGGCAGCTGCAATGACATGTGGATGAACCTCACCTGCTTGTGGGTTCTCCTCCCATCCAGTGTCATCTCCCATTCCCATTTCTCTTTTCCAAGAGCCGTGACCACAAACAGAATTCAGCCACTCATTCCTCAGCTATTCTGCAGTACTCCAAGTACCTTGTACAGCAAGATAAAGACACCAGATACTACACAAACTGTAAAGGGCAGAAGCTGCAAGAATCAGGAAACATTAAGAAATTCCACTGAGGGCAAATTAACTGGAAAAAATGCAGATAGCCTAAAGGAAAGAGGAATTACACTCCTTGTTCCTTGAAGAACATAGCTCTGCTGTGACGGAAAAGGTGCTGATCCCAGTTCCTGATGAGAAGGGAAGATAAGCCACAAGAGTCACTTTGTGTATTTGTATGAACAAGAAAAAGAGGTGTTTGCCATTCTGATTTATTTCAATGCTTCTACACGTATAAAATATACTTAAAATACTTTACATAAAAACTAGCAAATGGTTTGCTTTTAAAAAACACCATAATCTCTGTGAGTGAGCACATAGCTCTGATGCAGGTCTCTGACCTACAGCAAGCTGCCTAAAAGGTTTGTGGTGTAACACCCCTCGTCAGAGCAAGCACGTAGAGAGGAGCTCCTTCTCCTCAACACCCATCCTGCTGGTTCAGCTCCAGGTGGGACACACGGCCTCTCACTCAAGCTCCAACACCCACTGGACACAGGCACCTTCCCAGTCACAGTTTGGAACCACGTAAAGAAACCAGCATTCCAATTCCACAAGAAACATTATTCCTGGTGTTCAAATCGTCTCACTATCTTTGCACTCTCTTTTTTCAGTTCCTCAATGTGAGCATTCAGGCACTCCAGGATGTGCTGGGATCTCACTTCTTCATCTTCCAGGTATCGTGCAGCTATGGATCCGACAGAAGCTGTAGGCAAGGGGCACTAAAGGGAAACAAAGGGATTATCAGGTATTCCTTCCTTCCAAGTTTTGACCAGAAACACCACTGATCTGCAAATCACACAACTGAACATGCTCCTAGAGGGCTCATTTCCATCTTAGTGGGCAGACTGAGCACCCAGGTCTCACACTTGTATCACAGGTCATGTCCCTCCCAACAGCCTCCAGTCAGCAATGCCAAAAAACCAATACCAAAAAATCAGGGCTAGAGAAGGTCACTACGGAGCACCAAGGGGTTTGTCCTGGCTGTTAGTGCAACTCAAGGTCTACATCCTGCTCCTTGTCTCCATAAAAATCCCAGTGAGCGGGAGCACCTCAGAGTTTGGGTCCAGGGAAGGGAAAGCACTGCCAGACTGGTAGTTATTTTACCAGATATTCCACACTGGGAATATCTCTGCTTTCTTTCACACATCTCCTCTTCTTCCCCAAAGCAAAGGGCTCCTGGTACAATCCCACAGGCAAGTACAGGCCAACTCTCATTGCAGCTCATGGAACAGCACTTCAGTCCAGCCAGCAATGGTCAACAAACTACTCCAGATTCTTTCCTTTACAGTCAAGAACTATTCCTGCTCCTCACATCACTTACCCACAAGTTATTAACTTACAAAAACAACACAGTGAACCAGGCTTAATGTACAAGTTGAAGAAGAGAAGCCTCATGCACAGGGGCTGGCACGTGAAATATTAAGGTTACTAAGGGGCCGCTTTCCATTACAGACAAGTTGTCTCAGTGTCTTGGCAAGAGAAAACAACTGGTTATTTCCAAATCCTGGAGTCTCCTGGTTTTCAGGTCTTAACAACAGCCAGGAACAAAGGGAAACAGAAAAGGCTACAGACAACAAGCAAATTTCTCCCACCCCACTACTGCCTACTGAAGAGAGCTCTCCTCTCTTAGTGCTACAGGAATTGATTTAAAGACACCGGAGCCTGACCATGAGCAGAGAGCTCCAGTCAACACCAGGACAAATATCTGCATTTCCTTAGAAACCTTATTTCTACCTCTCAGAATAAAAAGCAGCCCATTCTCTTCTATTAAACATCAAGCCCTAGAGTTTCTCAGTCCCTGAAGTGGAACTGTTCACACTTTAGGTCCAACCCTGCAACCTGAAGAGTTTCCATTTAGAATATTGCAGTTGCCTAGAGTTCCCAACACTGTTTTCTGGGTATGTGCACAAGCTCCTTTAGTCTTGAAACAATCAAGACCTCTTCTTGGTTGTAAACTGCATCAAGATCTACAGACCTGACAAGCCTCCACCTATCTGTGCATCAGCCTTAGAGCCTCTTCTCTGGACTCCCACAAAGAGATAGCTAATAGTTTAATAGCTGTCACTGCTACCAACACACAAACAGAGGAGAAACTGCTCTGAACACTGCTGGGGCAGCACATCTGGAGCAAGGACCAGTGCTCAGCATTCTCCCCTCCCTAAACATGACAGGAAGAAGTGATTCAGCGCAAATTTTCTGTATCTTGGTCAAGCGCTTCAGCAACTGAGCTGAGGCAGGACAGAGAAAGTGCCAACACTGCCCCCTATGAAAAAAGCATGATCAGCAAGTGGGAAAAAGAGCAGGCTCCCCTTGTGCAGAGCAGCAGGGATTTCAGGCTTTGCCATCAGCAAGCACAAGCAGCTTTAAGTTCGGTGTGCTGCCTGCTGCAGCCCCACTGAAAGGGGTAAAACTCACCCTGTGCTTTACAGATGTGCAGCAGCAGTCACCCAGAGACTGTGAAACAGACACACCCGGCACTCCACATCCCCTCTGAGCCTCTGCTACAGACCCAAGCCAAAAGCTGAAGCAGAATTGTGGGACACAAGCAGGTACACACTGAGGTACAGCACCAGCACAGAGAGAACCGTGAGCTGCTGGAACTAGCTTAGCAAGCACACGAACACAACGCTCTTCTCCAAGGAGTTCTGAAGAGCCACCATAGGGATCCTCCCGGCCAAGTGTTACCATCCAGCAGTGGCTTTCCCCCCCTGTTTAACACTTGATTTACTTACAGCATCACACAACATGCAGTTAGGTCATGCATTCAAAAGCCTGTCTCCTTTCGCCAGATGAGAACCCAGCTCTATTTTCAGCTGTTGAGCAGCAACTAGCTCCTGTACAACTGCTTACCAAAAACACAGATTCTCTGTGATGATTTGAGGCAGGCTGCTTAGATGCTTCATCTGCAAAATCTTTGTTTCCATCCACCACGTGGAACACAGACTCCGCTCCCAGCCAGGCACATGACTCGTTGCAGTTCTTGCTGCTGCTCTGGGGGGGTGGCTCACCCATCTTGGGGGTCACAGTTCCTGTTTCAGCAGCCCCACACCTCTGGGACTCCCCGTGATGATGCTGAGCAGTCCTGTCAGGCTGGAGATGCGTCCTGCCTGCGTGTTTATCCTGCTCGTGCTGTGCTTCCCGAGCTGTCCTGGAAGGCAGGTTTGAGCACGGAACTGAGTTTGTCTCTTAGCAGCTGAACTCCAGCAAAACCTCACACAGAGGCAACAATTAGCATAGATGTTACTAACAGCCCCGGCAATCCAAACTTGTTTCCATAGCACTGCCAGACACACATCCAGCCCTGTGGAGAATTCTCTCTCTCTTCTGCTGCTATAGATACCAAAAACCACAGCCTGCACATCCTAGCACAGCACAGAAAGGAGCGCAGCCGCCTGGGCCACATCCAACCCTGTCACCAAAAACAGCACAGACTGCTGCTCCAGAGAGAGGCAAAGGCAGACAAAAGACAAACACTGCTGGCTCTGCAGAACACAAACCAGCTGGGACGCAAAGTGCTGCACTGCTTAAGGCATAAAGGCAGATTCCCAAACAGTCCTTGTGCTCTCCCAGACGCACGATGCGCTGGAGAGAGACACAGCATGCCATTAAACCCCACACGTCCCCACGCCTTCTGCTCTCCCTCCCCCTGAGGGAGCAGCATCCCCAGGGTCACTCACCTGTCCTGTGCATCCCTGGGCTCCTTGCCCTGCCCCTGCTGAGCGCTGCCCTCAGGTTCACCCGGGCACTCCTGTGCAGTGACCCCCAGCTTCGCCCTGGTCTCTGTGAGGTCCTTCCGCAGCTGCTGGTTCTCACATATCAATTTCTGGAGCTCAACAGCGTAGTCCTCCCTGAGGGCTCTCAGGGTGCCATCGTCCCCCTAATGGACAAGGAAGGGCAGAAGTCAGAAGTTCTGGTTTGCAAGACACCACAGGCACATCCAGACAAAGGCCAGCAAGAGATGCCTTAAGGCATATCCCCCAAGCTCATTTTGACTGGCAAAACCTTCAAGACTTTCCTAGGAGCAAATTAATTATATATATGGCTTATGGGGCCTGCATCCAGACCCAACATGCTGATCTGCCTGGGAAGGTCAGTCTCTCTCACCACTGGATTCCTTTTAAAACAGGAAAACATGGACCTAGGATAGCTCAGATGTACCTGCCTCCAGCCTTTTTGAAACTCCGAACAACTTTCTTCTTCCCATCATCTTCTTCTTACTAGGCCAGGTGGGTGTAATTTCCACTGCTGCTACTCCTGTGACACTCCCACTTGCTTTTTGCCAGTTCTATTTAACTTAGATGCTTAATTCATTCTCATCACCTCTGTATCTGAGGTCTTTCCAAATGTGCATTAGGACCCCCAGGCCAAGACCCAGCTCCTGTGCCTTGGGGCTGTGGGGCTTTTTTTTAAGGCAGATTTCTTGCTTTGCACACTGCTACCACGTTTTTGGGAACTCACACAGGCAAAAGCCACCAGGCACTTTTCAAGCAGAAAGTAATGGGCCTTAGGTTATTTCAGTTTCAAATCAGCCCCCCAGAAAGCTCTGGTTTTAATCCATATCACCAGCCACAAGTTTCTGTTCAGCACTTTCCCAGGAACTCAGCACATTTGACAATCACTCCAAACTCATACTAAGTGCTGAGTATTTCCTTCTCACAGATCTAACAGGATAAAAGCTCTGATACACTCTCATGAGGTTGTCAGCTGTCTGAATCCAGCCCTTGCCCCCTGGGAAGCATCCATTCTGCTTAAGTTGAGACAGAACTTGCAAACCAGCCACTTCTTCCTTCACAAAATGAGCCAGCTCATTATTTCTGCCAAGGCTGTACCTCTTCCAGGCAGGCTCCTCTTCTCCCCTCTGCCTCAAGAGTTTTGGAGGTTTTGTTCAGCTGCAGGAGCCCACCACAGGGCCCTTTCCAAGAACACTGCCCCAGCATATCCAGCCCATACTCCCATGGAGCACAAGGGAGAGCCCTGCTGAATGGCTCCTCACCACGGGAGAACATGCTCTCACCCCAGGTGTTTCAAGGGCCAGAGGAGTTACAGCTCTAGGGCAGGTCAAAAGGATGTCACATGTTGAGAATCAAAGGTTTGAGGTAAACTGGCTTAATATGGAAGTGTAATGAAATGTACTAAAAACCATGGGCCAGAGCCCATGGAGAAGGAATGGAAATGATGGCTGCTTCTGCAGCTCTCTTCACCAGTTCACTCTCTGACTGAAAAAATGCTTGATATTTCTGCACTTTATTTCCTCTCAAATTGCCCCTTTTGCTTGGGTTTTAAGTTCGCTGAGCTCTATCCCCCATTTTGAGAGGTCTGGGCAAAGACTCTGACTATTCCCAAGCAGGAACAAAAGGCTACTACAGGAACACAAGCCCCTTCCCAGCTCCTGGTCCTCATCGCATACCTTCAGCTTACCACACTCTGTTTTTTCCAGAATCTCGGAGAGATGACGGTTTTCCAGCCTTAAGGTTTCCAGCTGGACCAGAATTACCTGAGGAGACAGAGGCAAACAACTAGCTCAGAAAAAGAACACAATACATGCCCACAACACCCTCCAAGCATTTTCCACCTTCAAACCCAAGTACTGAGCAAGGTTTGGGCTGTTAGTTGTACGGGGACCCTACAGAGAAGGCTACAAAAATAATCATGCACAGTTTCCAAAGAGGTCATCCATCCTGGCCTAGTTAGCATGAGTGATCCCAAAGAGTTCTGTGGGGCTGTAGGCTGCTGGTTTGAAAAGAAGCAGCGAGACAGATTCAGTGAACACCATCATTAGAAGATTCCTTCAGAAGGTCTCCGTTTTTGTACGGAGGCTAAAGAGAGAAGGAAACTACTAATGCAGCTAAAAAGCAGGATGGTGTTCCGAGCCTTCAGATCCCTTAAACAGATAGCATAAGACTCTTGTGCCTTTTTTACCCTGTGCTCCACTGCTTTCCTCTCTGCTCTTTCAATCTCTGCTCTGAGCCGCTGCTCCAGGTCTGAGGTGGAGCCGCTCGCCGATGCAATGGTGATGTCCCGCTGGTGCAGCTCCTGGGTCAGCCTGGAGATCTCCCTTTTCATCCCTTCTAGCTCACTGCTGTGCATTTGTTCAGCCTGAGAGAGCTGCTCTTTCAGCTGGAGGAAGACAGGCACACACCACCCACGAGCTTTTAAAACACGTTTCAGCAAAAAAAGCAGAAGTATCACACATGGTAATGTGAAATCTCAGTCCTGGGAAACAAAAAGCTCTGTGTAACAAACCCTCTGCACGTGCTTGTCCTTCCTGATTGAAAGCCACCTCATCCCAATCCTTTCCCACACCATACACTGCCAACTGGAGGAAGTTTCATGCCATGAAGTACTTGAGAATACCCATAACTTATCAAACCAACAGCTTCTTCAGCTCATCATTCAACCTCTGTAGCCAAAACCAGAGAGCCAAAGGTTCACCATGACTGGGGAAGCACAGTAACTCTTGGAAAATATAACCCTGCAATTTGCCACTCTGCCTTCCCGAGGCATTTAAAGATAGTAATTTTAAATAGCTCGAGCCAGATTTTTCTTCCAGGAATCAATTTGCTCTAAGTCTTTTGAATCAATATTAGAGTTGAATCTAAAGCTTCCCATGGCAAACTTCCACCAGCCAGCTATGCACAGGATAAAAATACATCTCTTTGTTTTCATAACTCTCTGTGATGACCACTAGTCCCTGCATTATGAGAGAATAATTATTCCCTATTTACTTTCCATATGACAGGCATGATTTTATTTTTAGTCCATTCAATCTCATTTATCTCTTTTCCAGTTGGGTAAGTCCTGTTCCATTCAGCTGTTCCTTGTCTAAAAACCACTCCATCCTTTCGGTCATCTTTTTCCATACCTTATCTTGGTTTATTCCATGCTTTTTGAGGTGGCAGACCTGCACCACATACAATATCCTGGTAGGCACACTGTATATTTATTCAGTGGCATGACAGAACGACAGCAGCATAATTCCCTCCCCAGGACTCCATTCCATTAGTCAGAAATATTAACCACCCAAACACCCAGGATTTTTCTGAGAATTACAAGCATTTTAGAAAATTGAACCAGATGATCTCTGCCTACCCATGTAAATACTGTACACACGGTGATTTATCTCCATGTCACCTGAATGCCTCCCAAGTATATAAAACAGAAACAGCCTTCATAAATCTCTCCTTTCTCCCCAGCAGCCTGTGGGAGATTCATTTACTGTGTGGCTGTTTAGATGTGTAACCAAGCACACATCTCTGGCAAGATCTGCACCTCTGTATGTTCAGAAAAAAGGATGAAAGATTTCCACACAAGTGAGGTTTTTCACTCAGGTTCAATGAGGCTTCCACTCATTCCACCAGGCTCCAGTGAAAGCTCTCACACAAGCTGATGCAGACCACTGTGAAGAGTCAAGCTAGTGGAGGGCTTGCCCTCTTGGGTGCTCAGAGCTCTGGGGTGAGCCCCTCGTGGCAGGTGAGCTGCTGCACTCCTCCCAGCCCCTGCCCTCACGTCCAGCTGGCAAGCCTGAAACACGCTCCCTTATTCACACAGGGACCAGGACACTTAAGTCCTGTCTCAGGTGTGACAGGACATATTACAGCAAACTCATTCCTTCTCTGCTCTTCGTCCTGCTGGGAGCCTGCACTAGGCTTAAACTCAGGATTCCAGACCTTCATTTCTTCACATATTTGCCCCTCCAGCACTCATTCAAGTATCTCCACAGTGTACAGAAGTACTGGGGGAAGCCCAGGAGATGCTCAAAGGCAGGTTCACACCTGCAAACAGGTGTCCTCTCAACCCTTCCTCTGCCAGCTGTGCTCCTCAGCTGCAGCAGATCCCTGCCTGCACAGCAGCCCTGCCCTGGCCCCACGGCTGAGGCATGTGGCACGCAGGGATCAGCTCGCTCCCCCAGTGCCGTCCCACTCCCCAGGAACACAGCCACGTTACCTTTTTAATCTCTGCCCTTGACTCAGTCTGGTCTTCTTCCAGGGACTGCAGCTCTTTGATATTCTCACCCAGCTCCTCGCTCAGCTGCACACACCTGGCATTTGAAGACACCAGGCTGGGTGCCAAATGCAAAAGTATAGATTAGAATAACCCAAGCAGGAGAAAATGGTCAGAAAAACTTTGATCTTCCAGGCAGTCCTTTATGTCCATTACAACAGAAACTGAACTGAGCCTACAAGTTCCTTACCGATCCTTTGGGTTTGTTTTCCAAAATCATTTCACAAGAGATCAGGAAGCTGATCTAACAGATAACAGCTGCTTCTTGCTTGTTTCTTTACAAACTAAGATTACTAAACTTCTCTGTAAACACAAGTCTGGAAACCACAAACTTGGAGAAATCATAGAATCACAAAATACTTTGGGTTGGGAGGGACCCTAAAGCTCAACTCGTTGGGCAGGGACACCTTCAACTAGACCAGGTTGCTCCAACCCCCATCCAGCCTGGTCTTGAACACCTCTAGAGATGGAGAACCCACAATCTCCCTGGACAGATTTGTTTATAATTCTCACTTCACAGGAAGGTCTGGATCTGGTTCTTACCAGCTGCCTAACAAAGAGCCCTTAGCCTATTAGGAGTGAAGGTGCTCAGTCCAAGCAAGCTGAACACTGAGAACACCCACCGTGTGCAGTGACAGGCAGCCAAGCAATCACCAAACAGTCACTATTACACTGCAAAATGAATAGCACTTGATTTCTTTAGCCCCTTGATATTTAAAAGGAGCCCACAAAAACCACTGGTTAACTTGATGAACACAATTAGGTGTCGTATTATTATCCAAGACTAATTGCACTTCCAGAGGGAGGCGAGCAGCGGGCTACCTGTTCTCAAGACGAGTCACCTCCGACTGCAAGTGCTGTTCCTTCTTCTGGGCAACATCCAGCTGCAGCAGCACCTGCTCCAGCTCCAGCCCTGGAGAGGACAACAGCTTCCCTTGCAAGCGCTCCTCCAAGGCCCTACGCAGAAACAGCAGCTTTCATCTCAGCACAGAAACATCCTGAGTCCCCTGGCACGGGGAACACAACTACTGCTTTCTTGGAATTCTCTGGAAAATGCACAGAACCCAAAAGCAGGTGACTGCTGCGTGCAGGGTAAGCAAACACAGCAGCTGGATGACAGCCCCTGCTTGAGCTCAGGCTGATTTAAAAAGACTACATTTTATTTTGATGTTGGCCTCCCTGCCAGAGACTGGTAGGTGACCAACACCCAAACCTTCTGACACAGCCACCAGAACCCAACAGCCCCTGCACATCGCCAGGGCAGAAAGGGAAGATGATTGTGTCACAGATGTAGTGACCTCACCAAGCCCAGATCAGTGAGAACTTTCACCTAGGTTAATAAGCACGTTATCAAACCCTGAAAGGCCTTCATCACTTGGCTGAAAATGCCTGGGAGAAACTCAAAAAGCCCTCAAAAGCCCTGCACTGCCTCCAGAAACCCAGATGAGGAAAGTGGATTCCTTCCATGCTCTTCACTGATTATCTGCCAATTTCAAGAGCAGTGCAAATTGAAAAATGCTGCAAGGCAGCACAGCACTTGTGAGAAACTGCAGTGCACTATTCTAAACACAACCAGTACAGATCCAGCTGCGTGAAAACGCTGCTCCTGTCCTCAGTGAGAGAACCTAGAATATAGATCTGGATTGAAAAGCCAAAGTACCAGCAAGGCACAGATGCTACCTGATGAGGAATTCTTTTGTGTGAAGAGTTTCAGTCATCCTGGCCAGCTCCTTCTGTAACTGTTCCTGGTGCAGCTTGGAGCTGCCAATGAAATCTTCTTGAGACTGCAAGGTGGCTTTCAGTTCCATCTTCTCATCCTGCAACACCTGCACAGGAGGCAGAAGGAATGACTGCTGCAAGATGGACCAAACCAGTTTTTTGCAATGTGATGAGAGGTTGATCAGATTTTTTATGACCCTTGGAAATACTGGAGAGCAGCACACGGCTACAAAGTCGATTTTGATGCCAATCAGGAACTTTACAAAGGCCCTAGAAAGAGACAACTCCAGGATGAAAAGCTTTCCCACCACTTCTCACCAGCACTGCTTTAGACTCCGTTTCCTAGGAGTTCTCCCACTGACCTCTAACATTTTCTTGGACTGCCTTAATTCTTCTTGAACTCTCTGCTGATCTTCCAGAATCATGCGGTTGTCCTCGCTCAGGTCATCCACCCTCATGCTGAGCCTCTCCACCTCCAGCTCGTTGGCACAGATGGTGTCATTGGCCCTCTCCAGCCTGCTGGTTAAGTGCTGGATTTCCGAGCGGCTCGCCAGCTCCACCGAGTCCAGGATCTGCTTCCGATTGGCCAGCTGGGTCTGCCAACAGCAATCATCTGCATTAAAGCTAAATTGCAAAAACACAGAAGTTGTACCAAAGCTACATTCAACACAACTGCTGATTTCTTGGTGTAACCAGCCACGTTCTCAGAGTAAGCAACAATACCTTCCAGGGAATTAGGGAGAGTATTGTTGCAGGGTTACGTGGTGGATAAAACTTCCAAAGGCAAACAGAGTAAGTAAAAAAACAAAATGAAAAAAGAGGGGACCCTTCGATTCCAAAAGCAGTTCAAAGAGAATCTGGAAAATGAGAATCTCAAATAGCTCCTGCTGCCCGAGTATGATTTGTCTAAGAACAAAGCCTCCTGCTATTTTTTGCTCGTGAGCCCAAGACTAGACCAGGACTGATGGCTGCAGGTAAGAAGGTTTGTAAACCATGTACAGGGCAGAGGTTACCCAACCATTAATTCCACACCAGGACAGAAAGCAGCTCTGGGTGCACAAGGGAAAAACCACAACCACCAAACAGCCCCAAAACAAACCAGGTGTAACAGCCAATTTGCTTTGCTCTCTACAGTAAATACCTGGTTCCAGCAGCTTGGGGGAACGCTCACTTTGAATTTTTCAGTGTTTTAATGGCACATGAAAAAGCTACAAGGAACGTACAAGAAGCAGACAATACCTGCTCCATTATTCATAGGCACAATACTTTATTTCAGAGCATTTCTTTCCACACAGCTAGCTGGTGAAATTTAATAAGCCAGCTCTCACATAAGCTTCTAGGAACATCCACTTCATATATTCCCTTTTTGAATACAACCTTTGAATTTTTAAAGGCTGGAACAAAACATTTGAGCAGTCCTAAACTCCCAGTCTCAAAGAGTAGCAACGCCTGCCAGCTTCAGAATCACCACATGCCTTGATTTACACAAACTATAAGAACTGCTCATTTGCAAGGCTGTGGTAGAGTTTTGATTGCAGCCTTTTATTATTATTTGAATAGTCATGACAGAAAAGGTAATCAAGAGGGCCGAGAGTTTAAAGCACAGCCTTTCTTCACCCAAGAAGCCAAATACTCAATGCCTGAGTATTTATTTCTGCATTAAGAAAACATTTAAGCTGTCTCTTATTTCCAGCCACACAACATCCAGGCCAGCAGAGCATTCCAGGTTTTTAGGAAAGGCTGACTTTAAAGGCTGCAGGTGTTCCAGAAAGTGGTCTGTACTGGGGAAGAACTCCAGGCTTCCCTAAGCTGCTCTGCAAGAGATGAGCGGAAGCCAGATGAAAGGAGAGAGATGGGAAGTACTCCGGGGTCATGAATCTCAGCTGAACCTTGTTCTAGAAAGACAACTAAGCACGTAAAATGTACAGAAACATCCAAGGCAAAAAATTTAGCACTTCCATGCTGGGCTTTTCAAAGCAACTGAGGATTCAGGCAGCGTGTTCACAGTACCTGTGCACCTAAGGCACCTACGCTGCTTCGGGAAAACCTCCCCAACCTCCTGGTTTTCTGCTGCACAGTAAGACAAGTTTCTCTGTGCCCCAGTGTCCCAGCCTGCGCTCCAAGGACACATCTGTTCCCAAACAATTGAGCTATCAACGACACACAGACAGCAGAGCAGTAAGACCTTCTGCTCAAGGACTCTCCCTGCATTTGTAGCTCTCCTGGTGTCAGCCTCTCACAAAGCCCTGTCAGAGCCAGCTTCAATCCTGTCATCACAGTCTCCCTCCTCGCAGGAGCTTCCACTCAAGAGCAACTCAGGAGCCCATTAAGTGCAAAGTCCCAGCAAGAGCTTCTTATCAGTGTCTGCTGTGATTGTGTCTGTGTGACTTCACAGCTGTGCTCCAGGTCAATTCATCTCGCTCTGCTGTGGCACCACTAATTCACCGAGCCATCAGCTTTGCAGAACAGCAGCCCCACTACTCCTTGCCTTTGAGAGACTGAAAAAAAAGGCATGGGGGCTGAAAACTTCAGTATTTTATGGAAGTCTCTATGGTAGGGGAAGACTGTTTTCCAACAGTACCCTCTGAGCTGGACCCACAAGGTACATATTTAGCTGCGGGCAGGTACACAGCTTTCAACTAGACAACATGATGTAACAGGTACTTTAAAGTGTCAAATGCTGCGGTCTCTGCCTCCCAGGGAAATCTACACTCTACTGTCTTCCCTGCTAACCAGAGGGATAGCAGGGAGAGCTGAAAAAGGTTTATCTAATCTCTGATGATAGACTCCAGGTCTTTTTTTCCATACAGCACTCGCACAAGCAAACCTTACTCCACCAGAACATTAAAAGTCACTTCAATGGCAATCTGAACCGGGTGGGAGCCTGAGAGATTTCATTAGCCTCTCCCTCCCTCCCTCCCACAAACAAAGCAGAAACTTTCAGCACATGTTAATTGTACCTGCACGAGCTCGGAGTGCTCTGCCAGAGCCTTGCGCTGCGCCTCCAGCGATGCCACCTGCTGCTGGTACCGCAGGCGCTGCTTCTCCCAGTCAAGGGATTTTTGACGGAACTCCTGCAAGGACAGCAGGGGTGGCTTGGAGCAGTGCATCCCCCATCCAGTTCACATCCACGTTTGCCTTCTCTCCCCACCGTATCCTCACACCTTTTCCCCAGCAGGGAAACCATTAGCCAGTCACCTGATGCAGCAGCTCAGCAGTGCAGAGCCCTCACACACCACACTCCCCTCCGGAGGCAAAGCTGCTCACAAATGTTAAGTGCCAACACGCTCATGGCTGGGTTCATGGGTTTGCTGTCAGGGGTTTAACAATTCAGACTGGCCTTAGCTTCCAAAACATGCTGCTATGGAAATCACCACGATGACAAGAATTAAATACAGAATTTGACTGCTAATCTCTGTCCCAGAAACTGGGCACTACATCAGTCGGCTGTGTGCTGTTACCACATCTTTCAGGAGGAGAAAACTGAGTGGGGTTGAGCTCAGCAGAGCAGAAAGATTAGAACATGAGACAGGGTTGAGAAGAAGTTTGACATGCAGCTCCCTCCTCCTCAAAGAAGTGAGAATACAACCTCCTCACACTGGAATTCATTCCATTCTCAGAATTAGTTACTCTTCCAGCACCTTCTTCCTTTTATTTAGTCCAAGGGTAAGAACAGCACTAAGGTTTATGCTGTGCAGTCAGAGACCCCAACACTGCCTTTATCACACACGCAGTTGAGAAGAGCTGCACCTGGAGAGTGGATGGGCAGTGCTCCTTAAGCAGGACTCAGCCCACTTCCTAGCAGACTGTTCAGTCACCAGTGAAGCCCAGCAAGTCAGTTAATACACACAAGCTGGTCAGCACTTGCTTTTTTTACCACATACCTCCAGCTTCCTGGTCAGTCGGCTCAGTTCAAACTTGTCCTCCTCTTGTCCCTTGTTAGCTTCTCCTCTGCTTCTTGTTTTTTTCTTCTGCAGCTTCTCATAGCTCCTCCTCAGCCGGGACAACTGCAGGATACAGTGAAGACAGAGCTTTGCTCAAGGCCCCAAGGCAAGAATTACACAGCCCTTTGAAAGAAGACACACAAAGTGGTTCACACAAACAATGCCCTCATCAAGGCCACACAGCTCCCAAGTGAAGGCTTCCATTTGGATAATGAGTCTTTTATACCAACAGCACTGCAAAACACACGAGTTGTATGAGAGTAGCAAGATGCCACTGAAGTCGTGACATCAGCAGCTTTAATTACAGCTCTGTCTTAACCACAATTAAAGCATGACTGAAATATTGATAAGATGGAGGTTTACACGCAGCTGTCAATGCAGCAAGAGCACAGCATCCCCCTCCCTACAGGTGGTTCCCAGCCCCAGGAAGAGCCGGCAGCGCCTGTGGCTGATCTGCTCACCCACAGGAGCACACCCACCACGCCACACGTGGGTAATTCTTGCGTGAACAAAATACACTGGTGCAGCTCAGGTGGGAACTGGAACTCTCTTGCTTAGTGGGAGAAGGAAGGTTTGAGAATTGTCATTACCCATAATATCAACACCACTTCATCTGTCATTTTCTGCTTAGATACACTGTGTATTTCACAATGAGTGGAGAATGCCAACAGAAAATATCACTCCTACGCCTGCTGCTAGGATGCTGAAGTCGTATCAGAAGCAGGAACGAGGAAAAAACTCCTGACATTTAAATGACCCTCCGTGCAAATAATCACCTGCAACTTGCAAAGAATTTTTCATCTGACAAGCTCTCCCCGACTCAACTATTAAATAAAAGGTTTCCAAACAACCACACAAATTTGAGAAGCCATCACTGCTGTTTTACTGATGGACAAAGCCAAGTCTGTGGATGAACAGAAGGACCATGAGAAGAAAAAGTATCTGATTCAAGACCTGATGCATTCAGTACCTGTGTGTGTTCAATGGGAACAGACAGATGTTCAGGCTTAGAGTTAATACCAACACCTTTGCCAAACAAATCAGGAGATAAGAGGTTTATTCTTTCAACAATCTCACTAAGTTAGACACTGTACCTGTAATTGCACTGGAAATGGTGGTAAACAGGGACAGAAATAATTTCCCCAAACAGTACTAAGAACAGAAGGCTGAGGAATATTGGAGCTCAATGTCATCAGCATTAATACTGTGTAGGAAAAATACCCACAAACTGCAATTTAGGCCACAACACACAGGCTGTATTTCAGCCTTAGCAATTTGGGCTGATCTGCCAGTGTACCTCAGCTTTGCTTTGCAGCTTATCCACAATTCCAGTGAGAACAGCCAGTGAATGAAGACTGTTAGTCATATGGAATAGTGAGGTGTTTTTAAATGAGAAAAGATGCCTTCTGTCATCGCAGCAGAGACTACCAAATTAATTTCACTTATGGCTTACAGTGAGCAGGAACTAGGTCCAGCCCTCCAGAGAAAACAGGTCAGTGCTCTATGAGCTGCTCATGCCAGTTCACTCCCTGCTACTGGCAAGTGAAGACAGGCAGGGAGTTCAGGCATAAACCTGGAATGCTGTTATACCACCTGCAGGACAGGTATCACCTTGCACTGAGCAAGAGGCTTTGAGATGAAAGCTTTGATATTATTGTCAAACAGCATTTTCAAAGTATACTTGGTTTTTATGAAGGGTATTAAGACTAATATTCCTTGAGAGTACAAAATCTCCACTAAAGTCATCAGTCATCAGAGGCAAAAAGATGAGACCACACACAGCTGTTATTTCCTGATGTCACACAAGCCAGGCCAGTTACATCTCCACCCTTTTTGAATTTCAGAATACTGAAAGAGCAAACTGCTGTTGCCTGTGCCCGTGGCAGCTCCAGAACCAGCGCTGTGGTGACTGGGATGGGCAAACACAGGACATTCTCGTAGTAAACTTCTGCAGATGTCCAACATATGAAAACATTCCTACTCCAACACTTCTCTGTCTGTCACCAAGTTCCTCCAAATCACAAAAAACAGGCCAAGTGAGCCATAAAAATGTCACTTTATCTATGCTCAATGCTCTTTTTGGTAAGCACACAAACACTAACATAGTGGGGAGTTTTAAAACCACAGCATTGAAACAAAAACAATGACGTGAGGTATTTGACCTGTCATCAAGTGGGAACTAAAAACCAAACTTCTCTTTTGGCAACTCACCTCCTCCCGGAATTTCTTCAGCTGTTGCTCATACTCTCTAACCATGTCCTGCTTGGATTTTTCCACATCTTCGACCTGGCGACGCAACATGCCAACCTGAACAAAGGGATGAAAAGCAAGTAACTACAACAGAAGTGGGCTTCATTGTCAGTAGGTACGTGGACATTTCAGCGGGGTCCCTCATCATGAAACAGATGGAGGCTGTGCCTAAATCTTTGGTAGGCTGGGGCCACAACTGTTTCTGTTCCGGCCTCTTGTCTTGAGCCAGTTTCTGGATTTCACTTTTGGGGACAAAGCTGACATATTTGGTTTGTGCCAAAAGCCTATTTCTAGCCAGTATTTTCATCCAATTCTTCACAAATATGCATTATGATTTCAAGCTATCTACCAAGAGAAAAGTTGTCCATGTCATTATCTTACTATGCTCAGGCAACGGAGAGATTCCTAACAGCAAGGAAAAAGAAAGAAATGGAGTTTTGAAGCTCACAGAAAAGACTTCCCTGACCCTGATTCAACTTCTCCTGTGACTCATTTTTCTCCCTTTTTTTTTTTCCCTCCCATCTTTTTCCCATCTACAACCCAAGTGGTCACAAGGCAACAAATTAAAATTAAAAGAAAACCCACAGAAAATTCATATGACTAAACTAAAAGCATGAATGTACTCCAGCAGAGACTTCAAACATACTTTACAGTTCAGTTTGAAATCCATGTTTGCTTTTGGTGGTAAGAAACATTTCAAGTGTCTTGAGAAAACATAATTGATAATAACAACAATAACCTATATGATAAAAATCATCATTCTTGCAAATGGAAATCCTGTGGCTCAACTGCATCTTATGGTCCTCATCCTGCACAAAAAACTTCACTTACTGATAATTTTCCACCAATACAGAATTTTTTTGCACTTCCCTCAGGCCTTTAATTAAGGACCACAAAACCAGAGCTCTGCAAAACAGCCCGTGGAGAGCTTCCCAGCAACATCTTGGTGTAGTTTGTAGTAGGAAATGGTTTTCTTGGTGCAATTTATATAGCAGAAAATGGGTTTTTTCTACCAATGACCGCAGGTTGCTGGGCTGTCCATTACTGCTGTAGCCAGAAACAGTGTCTCTGGGTTCACTCTAACAACTCTAACAGTTCAATACGTGGACTTCCACCAACCCTAGGGGAGCTGATCACCTGACTTGGATTGAATTGTGAAGCAGACATCTTGCTCCAACAGGTCCTTTAAGAATTCTATTCCTGATTTCCTGATTCTAACATGTAAAACACACTGCTGACTTCAACCAAAAAACAGAATGAAACAAAGGTACCTCCTTCTGTTTTTCCTGCAGAGCTGCCTTGGCAGAGGAAAGTTCCTGCTCCCGAGCACTCAGACAAGCTTCCAAAGCCTGTGTCTGCCCTTCCCATTCGGATTTCTTGTGAGCCACCATGATGTCAATCTGCTTCATCAGTTCCTGCAGCTCGGCCTCGCAGGAGGTCAAGAACCCGCCGCTGGAAGGGAGAGAGCCTGGGAGTTACAAAGCAGGTCCCACCCAACACGTCCCGTGTCCCAGACCAACAAAGGCAGCAGAACACACTGACTGGCACCAAGGCACCAACTCGGCACACGCAGCTCTCTTCAAATCAGAAACTGAATTGCACAGAATCTCTTCTTGCACAGAAACTGAATTGCACAGAATCTCTTCTTGCACAGAAACTGAATCGCAGAATCATTAAGACCAGAAAAGACCTCCAAGATCCTCAAGTCCAGCCTTTCACCCAGTACCATCCATGCCCGCTAAACCACATCACTTCACACTCAGGCATTCATCCCTTTGCCTTGGGTACTGTGCATTACCTAAGTAAGCCAAAGCGTGTTTAATTCATATTTTGTATTGCCTTAATTGCTCTCCAGGCAGAGGCATTTTATAGCAGGTTTCAGACACCAGAGGAATCTTACAGGCTATGAGCTCCCGAAAACAGAAGTTTATCACAAACGCAGACAAACCCTGAAGCAGAGGGGGCTGGATGACAACATGATAATGAAGAATCAAACCCTCGCAACCCATCGGGGAGCACAAGCTCCCTAGCGACGCCCAGATTTCTAATTTGGTGCAGTAATTACTGAAGCCAATTCAAGTAACTCCTCTAAAACTTCCCAAGCTGCCAAGACAGGGACAATATTAAGGTTTGCCAGACACAGCCCTAGAGGGTGGCAAACTCCATGATGATCTCTACCCCTTTAATTTGCCTGTCAAACGGGAAGAACTGAAAAGAAATGGAAATCAATAGGTTAAGGGATGGAAAGTTCTCTGTTCCCCCAGGGCATATGCACACTTCACGACTTGGCACTTTTTCTATAGGAAAAGAAATACTTTTTAAAGGAGCCAAAATCAGTCACATTTGAAGTTCACCCTGTCCTGTGAGCTAACCAAAAATTAGCAGCTATTATGCAGAGCAGGAACATTTCCTTCACAGCATCTGCTAATATGTAGCAAATTCTAAACTTGATTTCTGCAACCAGCTCTCTGAAGAAGATACAGTATCAAATAAATTTGAGTCACATTCTCAAGGATGACTAGGAAAATGGCATCGGTGACTTTTGCTTCACGGTTGTTTAACACATAAAACATTTTGTTCTGTTATTGTCACTACAGTCTCTCTCGGGGATTGAAAAGTCTAGAGGCTCTCACCCAGACACAGCATTAAGGATTCCTCAGAGCTGAGGGGGACTCTGCAGTTTCAACGCAAGCAGGAAATAATCAGATATTTTCAGTGAAATCGGATAACAAAGTCACATCTCGTTAACCTTGTAAGGCTGTTACAAAATAAATATTTATTCACAACTCCACTTACTACTGCTCCTAATGTTGGACAGTAAGAAGGGCTTACAACAACAGAAAGAGGCAAGGTTTTCAGGAAGATGTAGAACTAAATTTCTGACAATTAAGACTATAATACCTGAGCAGGGATTAGTGCAGGGCCAGCTCACCCAGTGACTTTGCTACTGCAGCAGCTGAAGGCCACTGCACACTGATACCAGAGGATTTATTCTGAGTAAGAGGCAAGGTTAATGCTTAAATCATTTGGAATGACTGCTGTGTACGGCTGCATACGTACCTCCCCTGCCCATTTCTCTGCATTCCCTCCAGCAAAGCCTCCATCACTGAATCCTGGTGGCTTCAGTACTTGGGAAGTACAGGAAAGCAGTGGTCACCCATGGCAGTGCACAAACCAGGCTGCTTCTCCATCCAACTGCAGAACAAGCAGAAGCCCACAAAGAAAAGAAGTTAAAAAACATACCAGGAGCATGGAGTTGAGGTGAGGAAAACAATGCCACCTTCATGAGCGTACCAGCCAAATAGAGGAAAACAGATTTTTCTACCAGAAAAATAAAGCCAATGCTATCAACCCAGCACTACCAAATTGCAGTGACAGAATAATGGGATCTAATAAATTCAGAGAGGAGCAATGAGAATCTGCACTTGAGCAACTCTGCACTTGTGGGACCTCAATACAGAGGGACTGGTAGATGTCCTGAGAGCACCAGACTGGGGAGGAACAGGAACATTCGGGCTTCAAACGGGCCAGCCCGAGATCCACCTCTGATGGGGAAGTTTGTCCCTTCAGAGAGAAAACACAAGCAAGTAGCAGTAAGAATTCATCCATAAATTCCATCTTTTCCAGGCCTTATTAGAGACTAGGTTAAAGAGATCATGCAGTTTAGCACCACACTCAGAACACACTGGTTGCTCATATGGTTGTGGGAATTTTAAGAAAACACAAACTCCTTAAAAATACCTCTTAAATTATGCCTTAAATTATGAAAATAAGTTGAACAACTTTACAGTAGCAGTACACTGTTTTAGTTAAAAATTACACCTTTTAAGTCACAAACATGTGCATACCCATAGAAATTGCACATCTGGGTGAAAGTGAGAAGGCTTTACATTAAAGCCAAAAATGGGGAATAAAAAGTTACCATGAAACCACAGCCAGGAAGCCAGAACTTATTTCAATGTCTCCTTCATGAAACGACAGCTGACACAAAAACAGTTAAACTCATCCAGAGCTATTAACACAAACTTATGTTTCCAAAATCTACACACTTTCCAAGATGTGTAGATCCTTCCAACATGAAGATGAATCCTTCCAACACCTTTCCTCAAAGATTAACATGGCATTATTAAGGAAATCAGCAAAAGGGGAGCAGGTCACAGCAAGGGAGACTTTCACAAACGCAGGCTCAGCTTTGCTCTCTTCCCGAAGAATCTTCTATCCTGCTCCTACAGCACTTTAAAACACAATTCACAATTTAAAACCTGTCCTCGGGAGCTGTGTTTTAAACCACAAGCATATAAAAAACACTCAGAAAAAAATCCTATCCCTATTCTGATAGTGTTTTGTCTGTCTTTGGTCCTCTTTGTGCTTAACAAAACCTAATCAGTATGCAGAACAACTTCGTGGTTCTGCTGAGGGCAGGGTGCTGAGGAGAGCAGATGAGCAGATCCCCCCGAGCTGCTGACAGCATTCCAAGAGTTCTGCAGGTGGCAACAGCAGCCATTAGATAGTAGCAGCTCTCCTCTTTCATTCTAATCACACCTACACAGAATGAATTTCCAGTGGGCAGAGAGATGAGGAGACAGACAGCATAGAATTCCAGAACAATTTGGATTGGAAGAGATCTTAAAGCCATCTCACGCCAAACCCCTGCCATGGGCAGGGGCAGCTTCCACTATCCCAAGCTGCTCCAAGCCCCGTCCAACCTGGCCTTGGACACCTCCATGGAAGGACAGCCACAGCTTCTCTGTGCCTCTGCCTCACCACCCTCACAGCCTGCCAGCTTTGCTTACTTTGCCAGCATGCCCACATTTTGGGGAAAAGCCTTAAAATCAGACACCTCTAGCCAGTTTTATATTACATAAGGTTTGCTGATTTAGTATTAAATTTTGGCCTCTCACGCTTGCAAGTTGCAATGTGCAAGTCACAGGCACCTGAGTAAAGACCCACAAGAGGAAACAATCTCCTTCATAAACTACAGCTGAAGCCAGGAGAGCTGGCTGGTCACTTCTGAAAGTGAGGAAAATTGAAGTATTTGCAAAAAAAAAGGGAGGGGGGGCAAAAAAAAAAGCCCAAACCAAAACAACATATTTAAAAATAAACAAGGCTTAGCATCCCAGCTCAAGCCAGAATTGTAGTAGAGTCAGGTGGAGAGAACTTTACAATATGCAGGAGGACTTAAGAATAGCGCCCATGAGAACAGATTGGGATCAATTCGCATTTAAAAACATAGAAAGAGGCAATCTTAAAGCGCTGCTGGAAGCATGCTTACAATGAAAGGAGCAATAACCTCCCAAAAGCAATACCACAGACAAGCTCCCCTTGCCAGCGGCAGGAATGGCACCAGCGGCAGGAGCCCGGAGCGAACCAGCCCTCGCCAGGGCAAGAATCCCAGAATCACTGAGGTTGGAAAAGGCCTCCGAGACCATCAAATCCAACCTGTGACCGATCCCCACTTTGGCAGCCAGCCCAGAGCACTGAGTGCCACGTCCAGTCTTTCCTTAAACATCTCCAGGGATGGGGACTCCACCACCACCGCCCTGGGCAGCCCCTTCCAGTATTTAACCACCCTTTCTGTGAAGGAATTCCTCCTAATGCCCTGCCCTGGTGCAGCTTAAGCCCCGGACGTGGCCGGGGCCAGCGTGCCCGGGCAGTGCTCCCCGCTACAGCCACCGGAGCTGCCCTCCGGCAGGCATTCCCTCCTCCCCGGCCGGAGCCTCCCCGCTGGCCGAGCCCTTACGGTGTTTCCCCCGCACCCGCCGCGGGAGAGTTTCGCTGCCCGGGGCCCTTCCAGCGCCGCTCCCCGGGGAGCAGCCCCGAGCCCCCGGGCCGAGCTCCGCTCCGGGCTGCCCAACACCCCAGCTCTGGCTGGCCGGCCGACCCGCCCTCCTTCCTTGTTTCTTTCTTTCTTTCCTTCCTTCTTTCCTTCCTGCCTGCCTGCCCTCCTTCCTGCCCCCTTCCCGCCTTTCCCACCCTTGCGGCGGGCCCGGCCCGGCCCCGCGGCCGCAGTACCGCGCATGCGCTGGGGCGGCGCCTGCGCGGCGCCGGCCGGGAGCGGGGCAGGGTAGGGCGGGCAGGGGGACGCGGGGGGACGTGAGGGGACGTGAGGGGACACCGCCGGACACGGGGCGGCCACGGAACCGTGCTGGCCGGGAGAGCAGGGATCGCATCGCCCCGGGGCTGGGATGCGCTCAGGCTCGTGCCCACCGCCGCCCACACGGCGGCTCCGGCAGCCGGCGAGTGCCAGGCCTGGCTTGCTTTTGAATGAGTGTCAGTTCTCTCGTACCCCCCGGGATCGAGCCGCCTGCTGCTGCTGCTGCCCCGCAGGGTCACACCGGGGCGAGGGCCTGAGGAGACCCTTCGAGACCCTGGAGTAATTATAGTAGCTGGGGCTGAAAGATAGGTCTCGTTTTGCTTCTGTTTCACCAGTTTCCTGGACTTCAGGTTGGGGAAGAATTCTGGGTACCTTCAAGTCCTTTGCTGGGACTCTTTCAAGACATGTGAAGGTGTGGGTGAGGCACGGCATTGGTCAGGGGCTGTAAGCCAGCAGGCAGCAAAGGGTTCTGGGCAGCTCTAGGTGCTCAAACTCACTTAAATTGGACTTCTAAAAGTCAGTCAGTAGATATAGATACACGTAAATATCATTAATAATAACCAGCTGGTTTTATATATTCATCTCTGATGCATATCAATCTGCAATTCACTTTGATAGAGTTCTTTTCAGATGAAGTTGTTTTCCTGTGGTTCTAACCCCTTTTTGAGTGGATTAGGAAAATCAAGGTTTTCCTTGTAATTTTAAGATTCATATGGATTTCATCAAAACTAGAGCAAGCCCGTAGTCCATACTCCAGCTCCTTGGCTGGGGATGTTGTTAAAACAGCATCTGTTTTGTGTCACAGATTTAGCTGCTCTCGCCTGCTGCGACGATGGACAGCGAGGTGCAGAGGGATGGCAGGATCCTGGATCTGATCGATGATGCATGGAGGGAAGATAAATTGCCCTACGAGGATGTGGCCATCCCTCTGGTAGGTGAATTGCTACTTATCAGTCTGAGTTAAGGCTGCTGTGTTTATCACAGCCCCTTCCAAGAAAAGGCACAGTGTTGCTCGTGGTGTGGCTGATTTGTACAAAAGGCTCCTGGATCTGACTCCTTCCTTGCCCTTTGTGCCAGTCATTCCTGTGTGCATGAGGACGTGGATGTTTCTGTCCCTCATTCCCTGACCAGTTGCTGAGTCTTCTCAGAACTGGAGTGCCCTTCCCATTGCACTGTCCTGGGTTTGGCATCAGGGAGAAGTAGAATTATCCTTTCTCTCTGCTTCCCTTTGTTGTTCCTGGTGTTTGATGTACATTCCCGGTTGGTTTGGAGAGCAGAGGATCAGTCTCACACTGACAGTTGCAGTCTTGGTTACACTTTTATTTCCAGTTCCTGCAATTAAAAGAAGCTGAGAAGTTTCCATATGTGTTTCAAAGCAGTCTTTTGCAGATACAGTGTTGCTGTTGGCAGTTCCAGGATAGCAGGGAAGGGCAGGCAGGTGCAGCAGCACTCTTGCCTGCAGTGCTGTGTCCAAGGCATGGCACCTCTCCTTCCATCCAGGGTACAGCTGCGAGGCCAAATAGGGGCAGCGGGGGAAAAGCTACTGCTGATCCCACAGAGCCTGGAGCTGAAGCTTCAGATCTCCCACAGTGACACCTTTCCTTAGCTATTTTGAAACTTCCAGGGAAGTGAGGTAGCTGAGGATTTTCCCTTTCCTTGTTCTCTCTGGTACACGAGCTTCACCCCAGCTAGCACAGATAGAGCAGTCATGGGGAGTGTGGGGTGCTGGTTTCTTTCAGCACAGAGACACTTCCAAATTTGTGACATGGCTCAAGCTTTAGCCCTGCCACCACTGGCTTTCCAGAGAGGGCGAGGAGCAGTTGCACAACTCAAAATCCATTTGTACAGCACACATTTTCCTGCCAAGAGTTGGGCTTGAGGGAAGCGTCTTACAGAAGTGTGATTCTCAGCTGAAAGAGCCCAAACCCTCCTTTGCTTCGGGTAACCTTTATTAGGCAAGTTGAGTATCATAAACAGGTTCCTTGTTGAGAATTGCCTTCCCCCTGAGTCGAAATATTATTGTTTCTTCCCTTAGAGCCATCTTGTGATGGCTTACAGTCACATACAGATGACAGCCCCACAGAAGGAAGCCTCACCCAACTAACAAGAGAAAGAAAGGCCTGGCTGTGCATATAAAGATGCCCAGAGATGGGATTGGCTCTGAACACATGGAAAGACCAGCATGAATTCACAGGGGACTTACTCGGGGAGATTGCAAAGGAGCAACCAGAATGGCTGTGAAAGTGGTACTTGAGCCTGTCCTGAGAATCTGCCCCAGTGCTCACTCGAGACATTTCTGGGAACTCAGATGGGCATGAATCATTCACTGTTTTCAAAGCTGAAACATTTTGTTTAGCTCACGCTGGGATTTCCAGAGGTCTGGAACTCAGAATTCCTGCCCAAATGGTATCTGGCAGAATAGCACACGCTCAGTGTGACGACACCAATACAGCAAGACAGAGAACAAATAACAGAAGGAAGGAAAATGAAATCTCAGTGAAACTCTCCTTCCCCTTACTGTGCTGTGAGCAGCTCTGTAGCACACCTGGCAGGGGGTTCTGGCTTCTGCTGTTGATCCAGCACAGCCACACCTGAGTCCAGCATACGGACAGGAAGGCCTGCTCACCTGCCATGGGAAAGTAACATGTTACAGAACCAGCTGTCTGCAGTATTTGTATTCTTGGCAACAGCAGAAGCAGCACACTGCAAACAAACAATGGAAAAATGGCATTGTACTGTTATTTACTTACTTTGCATTTGCTGTATATTCTCCACTGTGTGTGCAGTCCAAGGCCCCAGGGTCCTGGAAAACAATTTACCTTTCAGATTAAGCACCATATTCAAATGAAAAGAATACTGTTCATGACGGGGCTCAGCAATATTTTTAAGTGGATCAGTATGTATGATATTTATTATTCAGATGCACCCTCTGGTCTCATTTGTGGGTTTTTGTATCTATCCATACAAACAGTAACAACCTGCTGCTTTCAGGAGGTGTATGACGTGTGGAATGCATTGTACCTGTGTTTTGTTCTCAGAATGAGCTCCCTGAACCAGAGCAAGACAACGGCGGCACCACCGAGTCTGTGAAGGAGCAAGAAATGAAGTGGACAGATTTGGCTCTCCAGTATCTCCATGAAAACATTCCACCCACGGGAAATTAGTGAATCAGTGGGATTTCCTACGGGGGATGCAAGAATGCAACATAAAAATATTTTTCAGCTGACCATTGCTGTCATAAACTGCCCTAAGGAGGAAACAACATTTCTGAAACTTTCAGATTCCAACAGTGGTTCTGCTCACAAAGAAGAGTTTAAAATGCTTGTATCTTGAATGTGAAGTAGCAGAGGTTCTGACATGTCAGAGCCAAGTGCAAAATGTTTCATGCTTATAAGATTATTTCATGTTTTTTGTTAAATTATTAAGTTGCTGCCAATTCTGATCTTAAATGTTTTCTACACGTGATTAAGAAGTTTTTACTGTCTCAAATTGCAGTTGATTTCAAAGCTCACAGTGGGATTATTGTCTAGAGTTCAGTGTACAAAACCCAAATAGCTGTGAGTTGTTGCCATCTTTAACAAGTGTGTGGCTGAGGCAGGATGTGTGGGGCAGGTGTGAAAGTTTGGTCAGCAGAATCGAGAGCAGGGAGTAGCCTGTAACCACCTGAATTCCTGCTCTCAGGATCTGATGGTGGTGGTGGACAGCATTTCCAGTGCTGACATCCTGGGAATGTTTGCCAATGTGTACACTGAACAGACAGTCTAATTTATGCTGAAATGGTGGTTACTCAAAACCATCGTCTTCTGAGGGATGGTTGAGAGTTCCAGGGAAGAACCTGCCAACCCCAGTGTAGGGCCTCTTGAAGTGAGAGCCACTCGGATGAGCAACCTCAGATGGGAAATGAAAATCCAAAAACAAGTGATGGGGAAAAGAAACAAGTAGGGCTTAGCTTTAGGCAAAAAATTGTTACCTCTCTTTGTATTGAGATGAAAGGCAAGGCCCTCTTGATTTACCTTATTTTATCTCTGATTCTCAGATGTCTTTTGCAACAGGTAAAAGCCTTCTGTTCTTCATGTTTCACTGTTGGACCAATTCCGTCTCACCATTGGCAGAACTTCTTGCTAAGGAGAAAATATTTTGACAGAGTTTAGGATTACTGGTAGAGGTGAGAAAGGAGCTGGAAGGAAAACAGTGTTTAAATTATATTCTTTTGCCAGTGCAGCAGAAAAAGCACTGTCCTGGAGCTTCCAGATCCACAGAAGTTATTTGGTGTCTTTTCTCAATGTTTATCCTCTTCAAAATAACAAGCCCCAACTTTTGCCTGGGTGATTATCAAATGGGACCACAGCATGGCACAATGTTCAGTGAGACTCAGATTGCTGAGCTGCCTGAGGCTGAAGAGCTCAAGGTATTCATGAAAGAATCATGCTAGGCACATGCTCTGCCTCAAGTGTGATCCATGCCTGCACCAGAGGAGCAGCACACCCTTGTCTGAACGAGAAGGAGCTGCAGACAGCAGGAAGAGTTAAGGATTAACCTGAGAATTAGCAAAGTCAAAAAGCTTAATAAGTACAGCATGGACCAAAGAACCAGCCATGCAGCTGGGAGCTGTAATCGTTCAGCTCCTCATTGGATTATCACCAGGGGGAAAAAGCAGAGCCTGGGCTTAATGAGGTATTTCTAACCCACCCCACGTTCCCTTTCCCTGGCCTGTGTTAGAAGAATTTGCTAAGAAAACGCCAGGCAAAACTACCACCCAACTTCTATCCAGCAGCCATCCCTGCTCCCTCCCTTCTCATCCCTTTACAAACTCTCCACCACCCTCATTTTCCCAATTTTGCCACTATGCTTTCCAGCTCCAATTTCAGACTACCTTTCCTGCCCCTGACAGTTGTCTTTCCTTGGCCATCTTCTTCCTCCCATCCAGCAAGGAAAGAAAAAGCCCTCCTTACTTGAATTAGAGCTGAATTCATGAGGTTCCAGCAGGTCTGTGAGAAAATGGGGGAATGCCAGTTGTGTGAGTGTTATCCAAGACAGCAGTTGCTTGGGAGCCCAGTGGAGAGCCAGACACCTTGAAGTGGTAGCTTCCCTTTGTCACAACACAGCGCTGTGCACCTGTCTCCTGCCTGAGGCGGTGACAGGATTTGTAGAAGGGACTCTGGGCCATGGCACTCGGGAGAGCAGGAGGGACATGGGAGATTAGGGATCATCACGAACTCTCCAAAGGCAGGGCCCTGTGAAACCAAGCGCCGGCCCCGCCCAGATGCTTATCAGACTTGCAGTGACACCTACAATCTTCCTGACATTCTTTGCAAAAGACAAATAGACAGGCAATAATTTCCTTAGTTTCAACACATGCAGTCAAATTGCTGCTCACAGCAGTGATACCAACCCATTTGTGTCTTTGATTAGTCATCCCCCGGGGCAAACTATATTTAAATTAAGGAAACCTGCTAGAATAGAAAGTGCCCCACCTTCTTAAGAAGAAGCTTCAGTTGTATAACTCAAGACTGGTCTTCATTTCTTGGCTGGTAACTTCCTCCTTTCACCACACCTACTGTTACTGGCAGAAAAAAAAGCAAGCGAACTGCTGTCAGAGCCAGCAGACACATGCCAGAGAAATTGTGGGATCCTTCAAATCTCTTACCCGTAGAAGCTCCATGAGAAAGTCCATATGCTGAGGCTGTGTGTTGTGTTCATCTACCTTTTGTATGGGGTGAAAACAGGTAAGGACTCTACCGTTTGTTTTGAATATTTTTGTCACATATAACACATTTTCCGTGCTTTAAGGCAACATGAATGTGCTGCCCTCCGCATTACAGTTACTGCGCAGGGTTTCTCACTAGCATTATTTATTTCGGCAAAGCAAATTATACTGGTTACATGAATGTAGTCAGTTCTAAGAGTTCCAAATGGAAAACCAGAAGTATTTTTTATTATCTTTTCCTCCCTTTGCAAACATTTCTCTTATATAAGTACTATCCATTGACACTGAAAATGTCATTCGAAATCTTCAGAGAATAATGATTTCTTCTCGGGGGTGTCATGTATGACAGAGGCGAAGGATGAATTACCATTTATGAACGGTAAGCTCCATTTGATAGCATCACAGCCCTACAAGAACCAGCCTGTGTAAAAATAAACAAATGTACTGCCTTGTGTTAGCATACACATGGGAGCAAGGCAAGTTACAGCTCTCTGCTTTGTAGGGAAAACAAACAGGGTTAAAAAAACCCAGTGTTCTTATGAATACTAACTTGTGTTTCATCGGGTCCTCTGGAGTAATCCCAGGGTTGCCTTTGCTTGGTTTGTTTAATACTCTGTAGGAAATGCAGTCACAAGAAGCGGGAAAAGAGAATGGTGTGAGAAGGCACCGATGAAATGCAGTGAGCTGTTGAGGACGAGTTTAAGAGTGGAGGGCACACCCTCTCTGTGGGAAAGGGATGGAAATCTGCACTAATGCTCCAGAGATTCGTGGTGTGGAAGTGAAGTGT
The DNA here is from genome assembly GCA_013397865.1 of Struthidea cinerea. Taxonomy (NCBI): domain Eukaryota; kingdom Metazoa; phylum Chordata; class Aves; order Passeriformes; family Corcoracidae; genus Struthidea; species Struthidea cinerea. The sequence goes on from VZTI01002517.1 coordinate 442,876, forward strand.
GCTTAAACGGGGAAAGTTATTGTTGATGGTTAAGAGCAGTCTGATGACACACCCTGCACAAAGCCCAGGCAAGGAGGCAGGGGCTGGAGGGCCAGAGCTCCTGCAGACAGAGAAGCGGTGACACGCTCACCTGAGCTCCACGCAGCTGCTCACTGGGCGAGCAGCTCTGTGTCCCAAGGACCAGAGCCGGGACAGCCACACATCTGGCCAAGTGGCCACTGCCCCACTGAGGTGAAAAATCTGTTGGAACTTCCTTTTGCAAGAGGACAGGCTGGTAAAAACTTCAGCTGCTGCTTTACTCATGCAGACAGCTATGTACCACAGCCCCAAAATGCCAGCATGGGAAATCCTGCCGGTCCATAGGATCAGCATCAAAGAAAAAGCCTCCAAACACCATCTCCTAGAAGGGAATGAGAGAGACCAGGGGAATGCAGGCCTTAAGAGCACTGACTGCAGTAAATACCAGGAGTCTGCCTGGGACTGTTCCCAGGACTGCAACACTCCCACCTGGGAGTATATAACTTCAGAATATATATATAAAAAACTTCAGAACCAAGTTATTCTGAAGATGCCTACACTGCTGCAATAGCACCTTGGAGGCTGATCTCAGGCTCCAGACCAAACGTGTCCAGCTCCCAGGCAGGTACGTGGATTTAACACATTTTTATGCTCCCTGCTACAGGTGCTGGGAGATCAGAGCACCTTGCCCAGCAAACCAGTGTTTGCCTCCTATTTTACATATCAGAAAATGGAGCAGAAGGAGAATGGGGATTGCCAGAGGCTGTCTAGCAAGCTAAGGCAGGGCTGGAAATGAGTTACTGGGATGCTGGGGTAATGGCCGTATTTGTTCCTGTTTACTGGAGGGAAGTGGTCTGTTGGACATGGGTTAAGTACAGTGCCAGGGGATACGTTTCTACCTCACTTATTTGCTTGCAGAGTAAATCTCAATAAGCCACTTGCCCCAGCCATCCTGGAGTTTCAAAGACACTTCCAGCCATTTGGGTAGGAGTCCCTGTGCTTGGCAGAAAGAAGAGCAAAGCCAGGATAACTGGCTGTCCTCATGTGTCAGTTTTTGAACACGTGGTGGATGAGGCTGCGATTGGCACCAGCTTGCCAGCAGAGAAGCTGGCAGGTTTCCTCCCCTTATTAGCACTGATTTGATTTTGTTAATCAAAACAGAACCAATCTAACAGACCTGGTGCAGATATAACAAGGCCCTTTATACAATCCCTGTGTCAGGTATCAGCAAATGCTGACCAGCTCTTTGAAAGCACCTCGGTACCAGAAGGTTTGGGCTGTTCTGATGACAAACAGTGCTCCTCCGGGCAAGCCTCGGCACAGCGCAGGAAACAAATTCAGCAATCTTGCACCATATAGAAGTAATTCTTGCCTGGCATTTCTGCCTGTATTGCTACAGCTTCAGTGGCAGCAAAGATAATTAACAACACTATATAGTGCTACTATACAATAACTAAAATAATGCCTAGTTATTAGTAAAACACACAGTTGTATTTTTTTATGCTGCAGTAGCACCTAGAGGACAGTCACTGAGTCTCACTGTGTGAGCTGGTGTGCATGAGCAAAAAATGTTAATTTTTCTCAGCTAGTTACTTTGGGATCTCCACAAGAGCAGTGCCATAGAACTCTTGCTGCTGTTTCCCTGGAGCATCTTGGCACTGCAAGAATGAGCTGAGAGCAGGCTGGCCAGGAGGCAGCCACCCAGGTCACCTCTCCTCTTGAGTCACACTGCTCCTGGGAGCTCTGAGTGAAGCATTACAGAGGCAGGACACCCTCCATTCAAAGGCCTCTGATTTCACTGGGGCTGGCTGAGGGCTCATTTCCCACCACTCTTGTCACACCAGTCATATGTCACCATAGGCTTTATACAGGAAGGACTCCATGGATTTCAGATGTTAAAAATTATTTCTGAATTTATGGTAGCAATTTAAAATATTCAGTTGGACTTAACTGCAACATCCTTTTAGCCTATTAACTTTTATTTCTGGAGCTCCTGGGGCTTCTACAAAGTAATTAGCAGAACTGTGGCAACTGAGCGGATTGTTTTATGTGCTGGGCACATAGCATTTATATGACTCTCATGCTCCTGATTTCCTGAGGAGAAAAGGGAAAGTTGCTCATAGAAACTGTGAGAGTTTCATCATTCAGAAATTAAAATGCACAGAGCATTAGAGATTTGCTAGAGCATCATTACCTTACAGCTGCAGGTTTTCTAAACCCTGCTACCTACTGCACAGTCCTTTAAGCAACAAAGATCAGGAAGATTCCTTTAGGAACTGTAGCCTGAACAATTACTGCAGCCCAGGACATGTGTGTGAGAGAGACACTCTCCCCCACAATGTTCTTCAATAAAATTACAAGGATTTGAGGGAAAGGATTGTGAGCCAGGAAGAGGCTACTAAACCTGGGAGGGCCTTCATAAGCAGTGTCTGTCTGGAGACAGTTATTCCATTCCCTGCCAGTGCCCTGCTGGAGACTGTATTGGGCTCTGAAGGCTCAGCTGGTGTTCTCACGGAAAAGCAAAGAACAAAGACAGGCTTTCCAATGGCACAGGCCATCCCATCAAGCAGCACTTACATCAAATTCAGTTACACTTCAGCTGTGTATAAAGCACGATTACCGTCTCACACAGCCAAGGGTGCCCCATTTTGCAGTCTGGAATACCAGGCTGCATCTGCACGTACAAATGAAGCACTGAGCTGCCCCTCACCACGGCAAGACTCTCTGCAGCTTGGCAGCTCCAGAAACCAACCCCGAGGACACCTGTTTAGCCTAGAACCTGTCCAGAGCACCTGGGTGTGCTCACAAACCAATACAGCAACCATCCTGCTTGTCGGTCTCTAATACCTTCCTCACACCAGTGAGATTTTTGAAGAGAGTCCCTGCCAACTCCCAGCTGCCACAGGAAGCAGGGCTGTGGTGTTTCAGGGAATGCTGCTCCAAAAAGATGTGATTGCTCTCTTTGTTCCAACATGGCAAGAAAAGTTCCAAGGTAACTTCAGTCATGAGCGAGGGAGAGAGGAGACAGGAGCAGCCCCTGTGCTCAGACAACTCACAACACATTTTCCTGCCCTGTGCAGGGTTAGCAGGTACAACAGGCTAAAGAAAACCCCTTGGTGCCAAACTCCAGTTGCCACTCTGCTCCTTTCAGATCCTCGGGAGACATGTCCTACATTCACAGCCCTCGGCCTCGGGAATGCTTTGATAGGGACAGAGCTGAAAGTGAAGCTGCTGCTCTACACCCGGCAGAACCCAACCTGTGCCGAGGAGCTCCACTCAACAGCCTCCAAGTACCTCAATGTGACCAAGAAAACCACCTTCATCGTCCACGGGTACCGGCTCACAGGCTCTGCCCCGGTCTGGATCCTTGACCTGGTGCATCTCCTGCTTTCTGTAGAGGACATGAACGTCATCATTGTGGACTGGAACCAGGGGGCAACGACCCTCATCTACAGTTATGCTTCCGGGAAGTGCAGAAGAGTTGCTGAGGTTCTGAAGAAACTTATAGATGAAATGCTGGTAAGTTGGATGCTCACGCTACGATACAGTCATTAAGGCACAGTATGTAAAGGGCACAAAGGAAGTGCTCAAACCAGCAGGATGTCTGGGAATAGAAACTCCTCAAAAAGGAATACATTAATTTTTGGAAGTGCATGTATACTGCAGTGCCAAATCCTACCCTTGGACATGGTACAATGGTATTTTGGTGCAATATTCAGTCTACACTCTAAGTCTCTACATTTCTGGGTACAAAACTCTCCAGACATGTTTTCCCATACACAGAAACTCTACTTCCACTTTCTGCATATTCAAAGGCAGCTTATGGGGATCAGCTACAGTTCACAGCTCCTCTAAGCTCTTGCACAGGCAATGATGATGCTGGATCATTAGGATCATAGTGTCTGCTAATTCCTTGCAGGAACCACATGTGGGGCAACTGGAATTTTACTGCTGGAGCCCATCAGTGGTTCCTGTCCACACTTGTAGTCATTGCCCCAGGAAAATACAACCATTGCCTGAGCTGTTCTCATCACAGTTCTCTGAGGTATAGGCCTCAAACAGGAATGCTGGCTGCTCTGTGGGACTGTCAAAGGGGAATATCTGCACAGAGTGGAACACTCTGGGAGATGTTACATTCCTCCTCCTAATGATGCCCGAAAGACAGGCTGGAAATAAAGCCCCACAGACCGATGTCTATAGAGCAGGTATTTGTTTATTGCAGCGCTGGTGGTGAGGGGGCTTTCTCCTCCTAACTCACCTGCTTTTGCCAAGTGCTGTGGTATATTTATAGAGTAAATTTTGCTTAATGTTGCTATGTCATTACAGCATCATCACATACGCGCCAGAACTAATTTACGTAGCATGATCTCATGGTTATTAGATAATTCTTTGCACTGCACTTGCACTTCCCCAATTCAGGGGTCTTTGATGAAGGCTTCTAACATCTTCTTCTCACTTGAACTTTTCAACTTTGTCTTCGGGGCATGCGCAGTTACGGTGCTCCTTGGTCCATCTGGTCTTAAACAGCCTAAATTCTTTGTTTTGTGGCTAATTGGCTTTGGCCTGCCAATTTCTCATTAGTACTACACTTATCTATCTCTGAAACTATACACCTGGTAACTTTGGTTTGTTTTTTTTCCTCTCTTTTTGTCTATTCCTCATTTAAGCAACTCGTTAACTACATACTAGCCATTACATTGTATAAAAAGTTATTCATATCAGGTTATATGGGTATCAAAAGTTATGATTCAGGTTATATAAGCATCAAGTTATAGGTATAGAAGTTATAATTCAGGCTACATTAGTAAAAGCTGTGATTCAGGCTGTATAAGTACAGAAGGGTATGCTTCAGGTTATATTGATATTCTTCAGGTTATATTGATAAAAAGTCATGATTTAGGTTATATTGAAATTAGGTTACATAGATATCTTATAACCCAAGCTATATAAGCACTTTGTTACTTTGACCTAAGCTATATAGACATCACTAACAATTTTTTATTTTCCGAAAACACATGACCATGACCGCTTTCAAATCTCAGATTGATGGAGCGTCCCTTGACTCCATGCACATGATAGGAGTGAGCCTGGGAGCACACATCTCCGGCTTTGTGGGACAGATGTTTAATGGCACGCTGGGAAGAATCACAGGTAAGCCTTCCTCCAGCAGTCCTCTTGCCTCAGGGAAGGACAGCCCCGAGTGAGGTGATGCTACGCCCATGGCTTTGTGCTGCAGGCCTTGACCCCGCGGGCCCCTTGTACCGGGGGACGGCGCCGAGCGAGAGGCTGGACCCCACGGACGCGCAGTTTGTCGATGTCATTCACTCCGACACCGACGGTACGTGACATTCCACCTCCTTCCTTTACCCGGAAAGCCAGAGACTGGCAGGGAGCACGGGGAAGGGGGGCTGCTGGTGGGCAGCAGTGCTGGGGGTCCTCGCTCCTTTGCCCCAGGAGCACAGCAGACTCCCTCACTGAGGCTCTGGGGCGCTGTGTTGCCCACACTGTCCCCAGCACTGCCTCAGGAGCTGCTGGTTTATTTGCATCTCAAAACATGCTGCTGATGGCAGCAGTTATAACCTCCTGGCCCATGCCTTACAAGGATTTAGGAACCGGTGGAGGAGGTCCTGCAGCACAGTCCTGCCAGAGCAGGACACACCAACATCCCACCCCAGGCATCCGAGCACGCAGCATTTCCGGAGCTGGTCCCACAGCTCAATGCCTTGCACAGCAGATCAGTTATCCCCAACCCATGGCTCCCTGCATGATGCTTCCAGTCTCCATCCCACCTCCTAAGAGCTAAACCTTCCTCTAGCGCAAATCTGGACTCTCCCTCAGCCCTGTCCTTTTCCAGACCCATCAGCCAGGCCAGCAGTGCGATGCCAAGCCTCCCATGCTGCTCCCATGGCCACCCTACCTCTAACACTTGGCTTTCCCACCTAATTGCTGCCTCTCTTCTTCCAGCCCTTCCAGGAAGTCCAATTTCAGCAGCACAGCAATAGCCAGGTTTCACATCCATTTTCCACTCCTGCACACAAGTGACACAAACCCTCACATTTTATACTGTTGCATGCACAGACTTATTTTAGGTACTTGGTACCATTGTTAAAATTACCCAGCTGGGTCACAACTGTTTGGCCTGCTGCCTAAACAGATGGATGACATTAGTATTCCTGTACAAGCAGGCATCCTAGAGCTAAATAACTGCTATTTTTTCCAGAATATTTCCTTCTTGTGCATTTTACAATGTAATATTCCCTCCCTGAGCCCTGGTATTCCCTTTTGCTAGGACTGGGTTATGGAGAAGCACTGGGCCATGTTGACTTCTATCCCAACGGCGGGACCGACCAACCGGGCTGTCCACTGACAATATTTTCTGGTAATTAATCCTGCCCTGAATTGCACAAACCCTGACAAAATGTTTCCAATCAGAAAAAGAGAAGAAAGCCAGAGAGTCATCATCACTGCTTAGAAAATACATGAAATCCATATTCTGGGAGAGCCATGGCAGCAACCTCTTCTCAGCACTGGCGTGACAGGGGTTTAGCTGATGTGCACCAGGCAGACATGAGAGTCAGGGTGACATCTCTGTGCCTCTGTCACAGTGCAAGTGGGATTAATCCTCTGTGCAACAAGTCATCAGGTAGATGTGTGCCTTCATTTTGTGGCTATGTCCAGAAAATCTGTGAGATTTTTCTTTCTAATTACTTGTAACACACAAAAGCCCAAGGACTAGCAGTGGCAAGGACCTGTTCAGAAAATAGGTTCAAGATGAATGTGGAGCAGGCAGTTACCCCAAAGCCAAGGCACCTTCCTTGGCAGTGACAGATGGTGCAGTTTGGAATGCACAGCCCGAGTCTTGAACAAAAGAAAGCTTTTTTCCTTTCAGCCTGGCAGCAGAACTGGTTGGATGAAAGCTGGGTGAAGAAGATACCTTACAGAAGGAAATGCAGTATTGTGAACTCAACCCTTATCAGACCCAAGAGAATCTACATAGGAGACCAGCCTGAGCCAAAAATCCCTAGGAAATGAGGTTTCACTCATTTTTCTGCTCATGCAACAACTCATTTTATTAGTTATGTCTTTCTACAGAGATTTTTACACCAAAATGGAAGGTCATGTGCAAAGCTAAAAGCAATATCCAGCTGTCAGGCCTGAGCTCAGAGAGGAGAGGAGAACACCAGAGACAGAACTTGATCCATAGCTGGATCCTCTGGAACTGCAGCAACCATACAAACAAATGCTTTTAAAACCAAAAAGACAGGAAGAAAAGCAAAGCAGACACAGGCAGAGCTGAGTGCACTCAAAGGGAGAGGCTGCTGCCCACTTACTGTTCTGCCACAGTCCAGTGCTCCCCAGTGCAATTTGTTGGGTTCAGACTGGTCAGTGACTGCCCACTGGTGTGTCCTGTGGGCATTAATCCTGTTTCCCTGAGGCATGAGGATTGCTAACGAAACATTTCTTCCCTCTACATGATCAAGGACCGCAGTACTTTAAATGTGACCACCAGAGGTCCGTTTTCCTGTTCCTGTCCTCCCTGACACAGAGCTGCAATATCACCACATACCCGTGCAACTCGTATAGGAATTACAGGAATGGCAAATGCACCAGCTGCGAACCCTTCTCGCCCATGCCATGCCCCATCCTAGGTAAGGATCCAGGGAATGCCAACCCACCCTGAACACTGAGCTGCCTGTCATCACTGTAACTTGGAGGGTGATGTTTTGCTGAAGGTCTATCACAACACAGTGCTTTGCAAAAGCATCCAAGTTATTTCCACTGAGGTCTTTGAGGTCTCTCAGGCCTGCTCCTTGTAATATCACATCCTGTTATGATCTAGAACAGAAATCCACAGGTAAAGGATCCAGAACTAGAAAAGCCAAAACTAGACTTGGGATCTTTAAAGTCAGAGAAAAAGTGAATTAAAGTCTCTCAGTTGCAGAGTTTGAGGGACAGGGGCCTGTTCTTGCTAAAATAAGATTTCCAAGTAAATTCCCAGCACCACAAACCCCTCTGTGCTCGAAAAGGAATGGCAAACAGGTGAACAACGGGGATTCTGGACTTGTCTGCCCCAGCCGGGGTGTGACAGCCCAGCCTCAGGCTGGCATCTCTGAAATGTTGATGCTAAAACACCTGGCACTTCCAGAAAGGAAGTGGCAAAGTCAACGGGATGATTTTCATTCTGCACTGCAAAATGAAATCCTTCTTGACCATGGATAGAGATGTGGAAACAGATCAGCTCCAAGGAAGTGCTGAACAGTAACCAGACGTATTCAGTCCTAAGCCTTTGGAATACAGGAGGATGTGTGTCACAGTGCTACCTGGCAGCTGGAACACAACACACTATCTGTTAAATGCGTGCTTATTTTCAGCCATTTAGTGGCTCACCTACCTGTGCAGTAACTCGGTTTCATTTTCAAACTGTCACCTGCAGGTTATTATGCCCACGAGTGGAAAAGCTATTTAACACAACAGAGCCATCCAGTGACAAGTATGTTTTTCGATACAGCGGACAAAGAGCCATTTTGCAGTAAGTGACTGAGATTTCTGAGATTATTTTTCTCTGTGCATTGCCTCCTTCAGCAGCAGCCAAGCAGAGATGGTTCTTTGCGTTTTAGAAACTCCAGTGGCTGCTGGATGGAAGTGTGTCCATCTGTGGTTTGCCATGACCTTCTTTATCTGCAAACCTGTCCAGTGCTGGGGAAGCTAACTTGCTTACAGTTCTAGGAAACTGACTGAGAACTTTCAAATTAAGTATAAAAGTTCCCAAATCGTGTTTCAAAGCAACACACCATTCTTTTGTGAAAGTAATAAGTGTGTGGGAATGATAAGAAAGAAAGACAGGCTGTACAGGTGAAAAAGCCACCCTGGAGAAAAGTGAGAGGCACAAGGAGAGGGGGAGAATCTGTGGAAAAAAAGGTTTCACCGAGGTTTCTCCTCATCCCTGTGAGTACCAACATACCAGGGCATGGGCACGGCCTGAGCTCCAGTGCTGGTCAGCAAGTGAATACAGTCTCACAGATCAAAGAACAGACAATTCTGCTCCATGACAAAGATGACAAATGATAGATATGAAGAACAGAAATGGAGGGGTTCAGAGGGGGACAGAAGAAAGAAAAGAGTCTGGAAGTGAAGGGGGAAGGCAGGCAGTGAAAGGCAGTGTGCTGGGAACCATACAGAGAGGCCATCCGGCATGGATAAGCCTTGCTGTAGTGCTCTCCTGACACCTCCTAGTGTTTCTGGCTGAAACCTCTGCAAAGGGAGATGGAGAGCAGGGAGGAGAAAGGGATTTTCCAGATAAACTGCAGGGGTTGTGTCCGTCCTCCACCCGCAGCTCTGCTCCCAGACAGTGCACAGCCTGGACAGCAGAGTGAGCCCACAGGGTCTAACCCCACCCACTCTCTCTCCCCTCAGTCTATCACTACTTGGTGGATATTATCACATGGAACAAAGACACCAGGAGAGGCACCTTCAGCGTCACGCTAGTTGATGAAGCTGGAAGGAAAGCAGAATCAAAAGTTAATCCGTAAGTCTTACTGGCCTGAGCATCTCTAAGTGTTAGTGCATCCCTTGGCACAACTGCATCTGGGAGGAGGTGACACATCCTCCCCTAGTTTCTCTGCTGATACTTGCTAGTGCACATAGCTATGGGATTTCCTGGCCCTATGGAATTTCCACAGCCTCCCCCAGCACACAGCTCCTGACAGCCCAGCCTTTTGGTTTGGGCCCTTCTCTGTCATCTTAAGGACTGAAGTGGACAGTATCAGCCAGCAGCACCGGCTTCCCTAGGCTTCCACTAAAGCAAAGGAAGAACATCTCCCCCTCTTTCCTTCCTCTTCCAGGGAGTGTTCTGTTCTAGTTCCCAGTGCCCAAGACAGCTGGGGATTAACCTGGGCCTGAATATGTCTCGTCCAAAATCAATTCATTCCACTCAGAGAGACAAATTAATGACTGGTGTTTATGTGACATGCAAATTCCTGGTTGATCTTAACCACACTTCAGCCAAACAAACCTGCACAACTAGTTTTCCCACGTTTCTCCAAGTGCCTATTCCCTCAGCCATATCTGGTATCTGCTTGCACTGGAGCAATCAGCATCGCTCCCACACCAAGGCCAGTGCAGATTTCATGCACATCTCAAGGTGACTCAGTGTTCAGGCCTGCACAGACAGCCAGGTACAAATATCACTTGGGTCTAGTCCAATTGGGATCAAAGCAGAATCACAGTGAAAATTCTGGTTTGGGGCCAAAGGGTATCCAACCTCTGTATCCCCACTTCCACCCCAAAAAACTGAGGGCAGAAGTGGCTGAGCAGGTTGACACCTGGAGATCTGAATCCGTACCCATTTCCTGTAAATCAGAAACTAATCACAAGTTCAGGCCTCCTCCCCCAGCCCTGTTTCTGGTATGACAGTGACCACATTAAACCCAGTGCTATTCCCTTGGTGACTCTCTGACACTCTCTCTCGTCTGTCTACCTTTAGAGAAGCTGCCACCTTCCAGCAGTACAACCAAATCACTTTGCTCGTTGGGTTTGACCAGGATCTTGAAAATGTGGAAAGAATTTCCTTGACATTTTCCACGGGATCTGTCATTGGCCCAAAATACAAGCTCAGGATTCTCCAAATGAGGTTCCGCTCGCTGACAAACCCAGACAGGTGAGCAGATGCTGACAAACAAACCATTTCTGTTGGTGCAGACTGGACAGAGGTAAAGGAATCTCCCAGATTCCTGGCCTGGCTGAGCTTGTGCAGAAGAATTAGATTTTACATTTAGTAATTCTCATACACATATCTTGGGAATAAATTCCTCTTTAATGGAATCCCACAGCTGAATACTCACATGAACACAGAGGCTGCCTTATTGCACTGGGAACATGTCACATGTGATGTGACTCTGACGTGGCCTGACACCTTAACCTTTGGTCAGGAAAATGACCTTTGAGAAGCTGCCCAGGCCTGAACTCTGGGATGAAGGGAAATGCAGCTCTCTGGGAAGAGCAGATGTTCAGCCCCAAACACACATTTTATATCCCAGTCAATCTCTATGGCCAGTGAAGCAGGGAGATTAATTTACTCCTGGAATTCCAGCAACTGGGAGCTGCTGGCTGCTTTGCCCCAAAGCCCTGACTGGTACCCACAACATTAGGAGGTACCTCCCAGGCCATTGCTGATGAGATTTCTACCACCTTGTTAACCTCTGTCTGCTCTGCCGTCCTACTCTTAACCTTCTCTGGAGGCTGAGAGCTCTGCCTGAGCTCAGCAAGCACAGAATCTCTTATGCTGACCTTGTGAGCAAGGACACTGTGTGGACACCACACCGTGCTTTAAATTTGGCTTAAAACAAGGGTGGAAGATCACAGGGTCAGGAGGGTGAAGCAAAAAGACATACAGAGCTGCAGAACATGTTTCCTTGCATTTCATGAGGTCTGCTACCCTTATCCTAGCCTTGGAACAAGGAAAAGATTGTGTACATCTACTAAACAAAGTCCTGCAGCTCTCCCTTGCTGCCACTCCCTGCCTCCTCCACACCTCCACAGTCACTTCCAGTCCCAGCTACACATTTAGTCTTTTAAAAAGTAGACACAAATGCCCTAACATTTAATCAGAGGATGCCCTCTCTCCCCGAGGAGGGGCTGCCACAGGCCATAAGCACAGTTCAGGACTTCCAACACTTCAGCTAATCGGTCATTGCCCCGGGGAGGGATGTCCTGCCCTCTCCCCTTCCCCATTCCAGGGCTAACGCTCATATTTCCCCAGTGAAAGCCCAAGTATTTCCTCAGTTTTTTTGGCTGAACTAGCTCCAGACCAGACCAACGTCTGGACCCAGGTCAGAGCAGTGGCAGAATTCCTCATGCCGGCAGCAGGGAAGGGGCAGTAACAGGCAGGTGAACTGGAAGGAGCACCTTGTTTAGTGGGCACAGATGTGGACTGGCTTAAAGGGAACCACGGACTCTGCAGCCAGTGCCTGCTTGTTTGCTGGATTTTTTGTGTTCCTTTTTTTCCACAAGCAAAAGACAATGTAGAACAGAGTGGCATAATGCTCAAGGTATCCATGTCTTAAAGCCAACCTCACTTCAGGTGGACTTGGAGCCAGCTCTCTTGAGAAGATGACTTATTTTACGTAGGCCTCCAGCACGTGGGGAGATGACAGAAAAAAGCGCCTTTTTTTCACTCTTGGCCGTGTTTTCACACAGACCCCAGCTGTGCCGATACGACCTGGTCCTGAGTGAGAACACGCAGAAAACCTTCAAGCCCATCCCGTGCTGAAGCAGGAGCCGAGCCCCGAGGGTGCCGTGCCCGGACGGGGCGGAGACATTTCACCGCCGTGCGGGGACTCACCTGGGCCCGGGCGCCTTCTGTGGGAGCCGCGCAGCGGGACCCGCTCTCCACGCACAGCGCGTAAAGAGGCTGGGGAACGACAATAAAACCGTGGCGGCACACGGATTTTAAAGCGTGGCTTTAAAACGGGGGCTTAAAGGGCGGGTTTAACACAAGGGTTTAAAGTGTGTGTCCGCGGCTGAGCCGGCTGGGAGCCCTGAGGAGCGGCACATCCCACACAGCGCCGTCAGCGCCGAGCCCGCCATCACGGCCGCCCTCAGCGCGGCCCCGCCCCTCACGGCGGTCCCGCCTCGCGCGTGCGCGCCCGGCTC
>VZTI01002517.1:455577-467636 GCA_013397865.1 Struthidea cinerea
GCTCCTGCTCGTCTTTGCGGCCGCCACGGCCGCGCTGTGGCTGCTGTCGGTGCGGCTGAGCGCGGGGCAGACGCGCAGGTGGGTGTGGGGGGCCGGGGCTGCCCGTGTGTCCGTCTGTCCCCCGGGGCTGCCCGCGTGTCCCTCTCTTCCCCCGGGGCTGCCCGCGTGTCTCTCCCCCCGGCAGGGCGCTGCGTTTCCCGGCGGACCTGGAGGAGCTGCGGGATCTGGCCGAGGCGCTGCGGGACTACGAGCGGCAGCACCGGGGCGCGGCGCTGGCCCTGTTCTGCGGCGCGTACCTGTACAAGCAGAGCTTCGCCATCCCCGGCTCCAGCCTCCTGGTACGGGGAGGGCGGCGCGGGGCGAGGGGCCGGGGACTCTCGGATCGGGCAGGAGGAGCCGGAGGGACCCGAGCGGTCTCCCACCTGGGCAGGAGTAACCCTCGGTAGCAGTACGGGTCGGGGCTGACCTGCTGGAGAGCAGCTCTGCTGGGAAGGATCGGGAAGTGTTGGTGGATGATGAGGGCCAGGAGGGTCAGTGGGATCCTGGAGTGCACTGGGAAGAGCGTTGCCAGCAGGTCAGGGAGCGATCATGTCCCTCTGCTGGTGAGGCACAGCTGGAGTGCCAGGTCCTGTTCTGAGCTCCTCGGGACAAGAGAGACAAGGAGGAGAGGGTCCAGCAGAGGGCACAAAGAGATGCAGCTGGCGCATCTCTCTAATGAGAAGAAACTGGGAGCTGGGCCTGGTTTGGAGAAGACTGAGAGGGAATCTCACTAAGGCACATAAATGTCTCCAAGGGGTGTCAGAGGATGGTGCCAGACTCTGTTCAGTGGTGCCCAGCAACAGGACAAGGAGCAATAGCCGTAAACTAAAACACAAGAAGTTTCACCTCAATATGAGGAAGAATTTATTTCCATGGAGGGTGGCAGAGCACTGGAACAGCTGCCCAGCGAGGGCACAGAGTCTCATTCTCTGGAGACATCCCAAACCCACCTGTTCCTGTGTCACCTGCTCTGGGTGACCCTGCCTTGGCAGGGGGTTTGGACTGGATAATCTCCAGGGGTCCTTTCCAACCCTGACAATTCTGCGGTTCTGTGACACACTGTGCCCCCCAGGCCTCACTCCACGTTGTCCCCACAGAATGTCCTGGCTGGAGCGCTCTTTGGGCCGTGGACAGGGCTGGTGCTGTGCTCGGTGCTCACGTCTGTGGGAGCCACCCTCTGCTACCTGCTCTCTGCAGCCTTTGGCAAGCAGCTCATCATCCACTTCTTCCCTGAGAAGGTGGCTCTGCTGCAAGGGAAGGTAAGAACTGGCGGTTCTGCTGACACCCGGGGTGGCCCTGGGCCAGGCTGCTCTTGGGGTGACAGTGAAAATGAGTGTGTGCAGGGGATGCATCAGGCCTGCTGAGGGCACAGTCTAGGAGCAGGCTGCTCTCTTGGAGCAAACCTGTTGGCAAAGGGGCTGCCAGGAAAATCCCGGATCCTCAGGAAAAGCAGACATGAAATAAAGGAGTGTTTGGGAAACCCCTGTGCTCCAGAACTGCCTCCATCCATGCTGTGTTGTATGCTGGAAGTGGTCCTGCTCTTGATTTCCTGATCTCTGGTTCAGGTGAGATCCCATTTCCATCCCTTCTTTGAAGAGGGCTGGCTCACCATTAGGCTCCCATACATACATAATATTGCTGCTTTCCATCAATTCTGAACTGATGTTACGCAGTGGCAAGTTAGAGGAACACTTAAATTCACTCCAGTATCGTGACCGTTTGAATGTTACTGCTGTCTGAGGAGCAGGAATAATGTGGAATGTTTCTTTTGGCAGGTAGAAGAGAACAGGAGCTGCTTATTTTTCTTCTTGTTGTTCCTGAGGCTGTTCCCCATGACACCAAACTGGTTTCTGAACCTCTCGGCTCCCATTTTAAACATCCCCATGTCCCAGTTCTTCCTCTCAGTCCTCATTGGTAAGGCCTGGGGACACAGCCTGAGGGGACAGTGTGACACTGCTGCTCTTGGTATCACTGAGCCAAGGGGGGTAGAGCTGGGACTCTGACCCTTGGTCTGTTTCCTCTGTGCTGCCCTTGAGCACTCTGTAAACAGGTGTCCCCAGTGCTGCAAATTTCGCTTTACACCCAGTTCTTTCTGCTACAAGCACAGGCCCCCGTGTCTGTGTAATGGCTGTTAATTAAAACACTGAGTTCCACCTCAACACGAGGAAGAATTTTCCATGGAGGGTGGCAGAGCACTGGAACAGCTGCCCAGGGAGGGCATGGAGTCTCCTTCTCTGGAGACATTCCTGTGCCACCTGCTCTGGGTAACCCTGCCTTAGCAGGGCGGGTTGGATCCCCAGAGGTCCTTCCAACCCTAACAATTCTGGGATTTCTGTGTCTGGCCTTGGGCATATTTGAGCTAATTTTCCCTAGGGGGGTACTAACAGCTTTTTTCTGCTCTGATTCCTTCAGGCCTCACACCATATAATTTCATCTGTGTGCAGACAGGGGCCATTCTGTCCCAAATCACCTCTCTGGATGCCATCTTCTCCTGGGACACCCTGCTCAAGCTGCTAGCCATGGCTGTGGCAGCGCTGATTCCAGGGACCCTCATCAAGAGATACAGCAAGAAACACCTGAAGCTGGATGGGGACAAGCAAGCTCAGACACTCAATGGCAGAAAGAGCTTGTGATGGCTCAGGTGCCCCAGTTTTGGGGTAAAAGCTGCAGGACTCTGTTCCCAGGGGTTATATTCTGCATGCTTTGTGCCACCAAGGACAGTGGCAATTTTTAATCATCCTCCTCATCTCAGAGGAGGTGTCAGTTCTTATTTTTAATGAATGTTTACCTGTGCATGTACCTGCACGGAGAGAGAGATACAGGGGCTTTGTGAGCACTCAGTTAATGTGCCTGTTTCATTTACATCAGTCTCCTGCGTGTCTGAGGCTGTGGGGAATCAAAGGAGGAGCACTGGCATCCTGTGAGGAAGGCAGACCAGAACACAGCTGTGGAACATTGGCCAAGCACAGCCCTGGGGGCAGTAGGCAGGCCCTGCTCCCTCCAGCTCCAGACAGATTTAGCATTTTTGGCCTAAAATGATGAGCCCTGTGCCCCAGTGCAGCTGTACAAGCACCAAGTCGAGAAATAATGGTGTTCCAGGGTGCAGCTGTAGAAGATTCTTCTTCGATTCCCATGTTAAACCAGCACACCCTGCAGCACAGTGCTCAGGATTGGAGCTGCCTGAATTGGTCATGTCAGAACACTTGAGATGGCTTCTCTGGTCTGCCAGTGGCTGCTACTCCCCACACAAAGACTAAAGGGAAAAAGGACGGGAATGGATGTGCCTGACTGGCAGAGATTTGTCCTTGAAAAGCACCTTGAAACGTTTGCTCCTGTATAACTAGGAGGATTCCAAATAAAGAGGTGGGCTCTGTCTATGAGAACATAGAATCCCAGAATAGTTTGGGTTGGAAGGGATCCTAAAGCCCATCCTGTCAAGGGACACCTTCCACTATCCCAGGTTGCTCCAAGCCCCATCCAGCCTGGCCTTGGACACTTCCAGGGATCCAGGGGCAGCCACAGCTGCTCTGAACAACTTGTGTCAGGGGCTCACCACCCTCCTCCTCCCCCAGGGATGATACTCTGCTCTTGGGGTTTTGGTATTTGCTCTTCATGAGGAGATCCACTTGGAGATAAAGTAACCTTCGTGGTATGGAAGGGGGCAGATGGGAGACCCCAGAGCAAGGCTTCATGACATCCCAAAGTCCATGAGAACCCATTCCCAGATCACCAGACCAGCCTGCAGCATTGAAGTACACTGGCTTTTTATTCCATGCATTGTTTGCTTTGATAGTCATTCTTGTTTCCATCACTGTACACTGGTCAATACAAAAAAAAAATCAAGTTTGTCTCAGGAATCCACAGAGCAGGGAGGAGGGGATGAACACTACTGGACAGGGCCAAGATGAAATGGGTACTTAACACGACAGTGGGGAGGGCAACATTCAGCTCTGGGAGAAAATCTAGGCTAGTGTTCAGGAGCTGTCAGCAGCCACGAGAACTGGATCAGGGTACTCAGGATGCTGGAAAGGGAACCCACAAAGTTTACTCCGGCCCTGGAACGTGGTGTTACTACAAGGAGTAAGCAGGCCCACTAACACCTCTCAGCCCCAGACCCTGCCAGGAGAGGAAGTGCAAGGAACCGCAGCAGAGGTGCCCGTACAGCGACGTGGGGACTGTGCCTGTGCAATCCCAGGGAGGTGGCACTAAGGAAAGTCCTACAGAACCCCCCCAGAACTGACAGCAACCATCCCGGGAACGTGGGGGTGCTGAGCCAGCTCTGCCCGCACACAGCGAGGCTGTGGGAGGTGTGTGCAGGGGAGGCTGGGGTGACACCTCCAGGAGCTGCCCTAGTGGCATTCCCAGAGGGATGCAGCGTCGGGGGCAGCGGGTGGGAGCAGCGACGCTGGACTGTAACAGTGCAATGACCCGGGGCTCTGAGGAGAATAGAGCTAAATATGTCAGCCTGGAGGGGGCAGTTCTGCTTGCCCAGGCTGCAGAACAGGCCAGCATGTCCCCAGGCAAGGATGGGGAGGGATCAGCACACACCCAGGACAGCTGGCCCAGAAGGGTCCCAAAATGGCACACCCCAAAGCTCTGTGAGCCCAGTGGAGCTTCATCCCATGGTGGAGCCTACGCAGAGACCGCAGGTACCCACACCCCTCTGGAATCTGCTTGTCAGGGACTGACTGCATCACCACAGGCTGGAGGCCCTGGGGACAGTGACAGGCCTGAGCTGGAGGCAGCTCTGCTTTGGGGCTGTTTGTGGGACTGCCCAAGGATACCAGTGCTGCCCATGCGTCTCCCAGAGCCTGCCAGGTCTGAGCAGAGTCTCCCCAGGGGCACAGGGCTTGGCATCCTCTGCTGGGGACACCCGATGGCAGCTCTCCACCTCTCTTTACACCACAGTGTGTTACGTGCACACAGTTCTCCACTGCTGAATTCCCACACCTCGGCCTCCAGTCTCCTGAGTAACCACCTGCACCACCAAACCCCTCTCACACCGTAACAGCAAAGCCATCACTGGCCCTGCCAGCTCCTCCTGCCACTGGCCGAGAGACAAAGAACACTGGGGAGGAGAAACGAGGGGTGGGAAGAGAGGAAAGGAGCCAGGGAAGAGCTTCACTCCTCCCGGGATTCTGCCTCCGCCCAGAGCAGGGTGAGCGGGTCACTCCATCTCCAGGAGTCTGTTTGGTCCTGCCCGGGTGATCCAGCACATGGACCCACTGCCCGGGGCAACTGCCCTCCTCCCTGATGTCCTTTGGATGCTCTGGCCAGGGAATCTTGTCACGGTTATTCACTTTGTGATCAATTCAAAAGCCACTCACTCCCTGAACACCCTTCCCACATTCCCACCAGTTCAGCGGCTGCCGACCACCAGCAACGTGAGCAAACTGCAGCTCTGCCCACGAGGAACCTGACTGCAGCCATCCACCCCTCTCTGTTCTCTGCCCTGGAGTAACAGCATCCCTGGAAATCACGAGAGGCAGCAACTCCTGACAGCCACCGAGCCCAGCTCTGCTCCCACCCCTCCGGCGAGCAGGGAGAAGGTAACGTCACACACAGAGATTACAATTGTGCTAGCGGTGAAGCCAACCTTCTGATCTACAGAAATGATAATAAATAATAAAATAACATTATAACTTAAGATCTGTCTGTAGTCCAGCTACAAAAATTTAAAAATATGGGATAATTTAACTCATACAATACTGCTCTCTGTATAAGTAAGACATTTTCCTTCACTTTGCCATGAGGCTATAAATTACCACAGTTAAGTTCAAACCAATATTTTAACATAAAATGTAAACAAACAAAGCAACAGAAGTACCTGTCCATGGTCCATTCCTGCCATTCACCTCCGGCTGGCCGTGCCAGCCAGCACACTGGGAAGGGCAGAGGGAGAGCTCTTGCAGGGGGACATCAACTAAGGAAGGGGGGGAACGTGCTCTATCGTTTTGTTCTCTTTCAATATTGTTTTAGAAGAGTAGTGTTTGAAGGGAAGGCACTATGAGTTCTATCAGAAAACAAATTTTTCTCATCTGCCAATGCCTCGGCCTGTCACATACCAGTACTATCCTCACTTGCACCTGCAGAGTTTCAGCTTGGAGGAGAAACAGAGGCCTTGGGGCACGCCCGAGACACAGCCATGCCACGGCCATGCCAAGATTCCCTGCACGAGGCCTGCCAGGAAGGGCAGGCAGCTGCTAATGCTTCCAAGAATGTACAGTGAATAAGGAGACAGAGCAGGGCTGATGCTCTTAGCCAGGCCAGTGATTCCCAGTCTTCCCCCTCAACACACAGCTCTCTGCTGGTTCTCGATGCTGCTGTAGGTGAGAAGCTGCTTCTCCCAGTCCAGTCCAGGCGTCTCCAGTGTCCTCCCCAGAAGTGCTCGGGCTCTGCGGCATGTGCTTTCCACGCCTTGCAAGTCCTTGCTTGGCCAACACTGAGTTGATTGATTTCTTTGACTGACTGAAACAGACAGGAGGTAAGAGGAGGAAGTAAACTGGGAAATGGCACTCTGCATCTGAGAGAGGTTTCCCTGCTCAGCTGGAGGTTGACACTCCCAGAGTGAAGCAAGGACGGTGGTAAGAAGTGCTCTGATACCAATTCTCGAGAGGACGAGGTTAGAATACATTTGCAGGATCTCACAACAAAATGCTGATTAAAAAAAGAAACTAAAAATCCTTAAAATAAAACCCACCATTACATTCCTGGGGATGTATCGACTCAGAAGACCCTGGATGTTAGCACCTGGGTACCAGTTTTCTCCAGGAACATGTCCACCTTCTGATTAAAAATGACCCAGCTGGTTATACTGAAAACACTTTGTTCACAGGTGACCCTACAGTCAGGTCTTTTTCTGCTTTTCCTCATTTGATAAGACTGAGTGGTTTAGTTTTCTTGATCTGTTCTCCAATCTTCAGGGCCACGAGGCCTGGTCCCCTGTGCAAGCAGCAAGAGAATCCCCCGCGTCTGTACACAAAGCTGTCCAGGCAGGACTCCCAGGATGTTTCTCCATAGTGTGCTTGCTTTCTGAACTTTTTTTTTTTTTTGCAACAAGTCTGTGTGTCTATAAATACAATCCACTCTTTACAGTAAAAAGTGTTAAAATGTCAAAAAAATAAATATCCATGTTACAGTAACTAGATTATTCAATAAAATACATCCCTGCCATTCTTGATTGAAATGCTCAAAGAGAATTAATTTCATTTGGACATTTTCCAGAGATTCGGGTTATTGCAAATCACTCCTGGGGTGGGAAGGAGAAGCATCTTCTCTTCCTGTAAAGTGTGATGAAGGGGAATGAAGTGGAATCTCAGGGAAATCAAAATTCCAGTACCAGGAAGCTTTGGGGGAGATCTGTATTACCAAGTAGCAGAGCTGCAGGGCTTATTGGTCCTGACCGTGGCATCAGAACACTCCCCTTCAGAAGAGTCACAGTCTGATTCTCCAAACTGTGGTGGGTTCTGCAAGACAAAAGGAAAGGGGCAGACTTGAGCACCATTCCTGTACTGCACATCACCCACACATCCCAGTCTGTCACAGCAGCCAGGCAAAGGTCACCACCTGCAGAGGAGGAGAGTGGCACACACAGGAGAGGGCACAGCACACGACTGCCCCACCAAAGGTCACTTGTCTCCCCTCAGAGAGGCGCCAGCACAGAAATACCCGGTCAGAGCACTCCCAAACACAGCGTTATGAGGAGATGGTGCAGCAGGCTCTGCCCTCCCCCTCCCAAACACTTGAAAGGCAGCGAAAGGAAGAAAGTCATTCCAGCCTTGTCAGCAAGGCTGCCGATGGATATGTCGGAGGCAGTTTACATCCGCTCCATTTCATTATCTATTTTTATCCCACTTAATGCAACTGCAAATCTGATGGCCTCCCAAAATCACACTCATCTTGACCAGCACATTATGTTCAGCTTTGTTTGTTCTACTTTCCCCCACCCACTCTTCTGCCAAGCAGGAGGAAGATTGGGTATTGCAGCAGTTGTTTTGCCATAGTACACCTACCACACCATTTCCTAGGCAGTGTTCCAACTTTCTGGCCCTTGGATTCCTTTCCATAACATTTATGTAGTTTTTTTCCACTGAGTGGAAGGATGAGGGGATATAACCAACTCACCTCACAGCTGTGTTCATCTGCACAAAGTTTGCCCAGAGACATCTGAGTCTTGACCCTCCGCACAGCACACTCTTTGTCAGAAAGCCCATCCGACTGCGTGGAGATTTCAATGGGGATCTCTGGAGTCTGGGACAACATGTCCTCCAGCTTCTCAGCCAGCTCATCCTCCAGCTTGGTGGCCAGCTCATCCGGGCTGTTCGAGTGGTCGCTTGTGTTCCCCTCCTCTCCATCCGACACGGAGAAGTTCTCAGAGCTGAAGGTCGAGTAGGACTGGCAGCTACTGATGCAGCGGTGGGGTCTGCAAACAGGGAGAGAACTTCAGTGTTCACCTTGCATCACACCCACAGGGAACTTCCTGGGTGCTGTGTCTGCTGTTCTGCGACACCAGGCCTTGTGGAATGCCTTCCACATCCTGCAGCTACAGAATTCTACTCCCTCTGAATGATTTAGTTCGACCTGCATCTTGAAATTCATCTGTTCTTATTCGGTCCTGTCTGGTATGTCCATATTAGCTGATCTGCCCTGGAGCATATTTTTCTTTGACAGTGCATTTTCCTAAAGGAAGGCCAGGCTGTACTGTGGGGTTCAAGCTAACTCACCTGGGGATACCTG
Organism: Struthidea cinerea; assembly: GCA_013397865.1. NCBI lineage: Eukaryota > Metazoa > Chordata > Aves > Passeriformes > Corcoracidae > Struthidea > Struthidea cinerea. Next base: position 464,353 of record VZTI01002517.1, read on the forward strand.
CATCACCTGGCAGCCATCCCAAAAGCCAGGCAGGATTTAGGAGCGTCCGCTCAAGAAATAAGCTCACAGTTAGTTGACCGTGGAAGTGGCCTTGTGCCAGGACTCAGCAGCAGTGGGGCAACACGTCAGTTGAGGGACCATGCCAGGAGACCCACAACTGGGCATCACATGGAACAGGCAATTTGTCCTCCTAATCTTCCAAGTTAGTAAATCACAGAGGAAACAACATCACACAGGAGCCGTATGAGTCACACAACTCATCCAGCCCAGCATTCTGCCTTCAACCCCAGGCAGGCAGGAAGGAAGGAATAATCTGGGAGAAGTATGAGAACAGGGCATGCAGACAGAGCCTGCTTTCTCCTGGCATCTCTTCCTGGTTTGTACCATTCAGCAGATCTGACCTCTGAGCGGAAGCTCAAACCCAGTGACAATGCTAACAGTCACTGAGAGATCCGTACTCCAGAAATTCTGCACTTAACAGCTCTTCATGGTTTGATTTCCACAGCACACCTCGACAACAAGCTCCACATCTGAAAATGTTCTGGATGGAAAAAATGCTTCCTTTTGTTGATTTTAAAGCCCTGTTATCTTCACTGGCTGCCCCTACCATGAACGTGAAGAATCATTCCTTGTCTATTTTCTCCACGTAAATTACAATTTCATGCACCTCCGGTGTTGCCTCTCCTCCTGCTAGAGAAACATTTCACATGGATTTAATCTCTTCTTCTACAGAAACCATCCCTAACCACTCTTGTCACACTTCTCAGTACCTTTCCAAACTTTACCATGGTCCTTGAGCTGGGGCAATGAAGGGGGCATTAGGGTTTAAGCTTCAGGTGTGCTGTGGATGCACACAACAGCAGACAAGCTTTTATTTTCTTCTCTGCTCCTTCAAATCAAACCTTTAACCTGTTTGCCTACTGGATCACTCCTGCACTTGAAGCAGCTGCTTTCACAAAGCTACAGCACCAAGTCCCTGATGTCTTTCCTGAGCACAGGACTGTAAATCCTGCTGTTCCCCAGGCTTATGTAGGAACACTCCCGCTAAGTCTTATTTTACAGGCAACACCATCAAATTTGATCTGCTATTGTCACTCAGCTCTGCAATCTTATCTGAATTCAGCTACGAAGGCGCTGGGCTGGAGTCCTCCCCACTGCAGCAGCAATTAACAAACAACACTGGGAAGAGCCCACAAAGGGTTCCCACATGCACTAAGTGTGATCCTGGCGAAACAGATGCAGCAGCTCATTTACAGAGGCAGAGTAACGTTATCAAGTGTGATCGAGCTGTGCTGCAAACAGGCTGCAGCAGGAAAGCTGGGCCAGAGAGAACATCTCAGGATGGGCTGGAACAGCGAGGGGACATGAGGCATCAGCTGAGGGTGGATGGGACACAGTGAACGGGATTCTGTTCTTTTGCCAGCACCTTCCCCAGTTTCAGTGCTGGTGTGCAGCTGCTGTGAGAGTTCTCCTCCTCAGTTTTGTCCCACCAAAGAGAGATTAGAGTGAATTCACCTTTTACCTTTGTCTACGAGGAAACTCCACTTCACTGTCGACTTCGCCCTCCTCCTCCTCTGACGACTCGTCCCCGCTCTGGCAGAAAACAAGGACAAAAAGGGTGTCACGTTTGGGGAAGTTCAAACATGGCTGACCCTTGGTCCTCCAGGACGAAGTCACTGTGCCAACAGGCTGCAAGAATCCAGACCAGAAAACAGCCTGTGTGTCAGGAACACTGACTCAGACATGGTCTTACCAGGAGGTTGTTTCAGGCAGCCTCAAGGCTGCCATTCCCAAATCTGGAGTGACTGCCTGGGAAATACTCTGGAGTATTTTAGCAGGCATGGAGAACAGAACGTTCCAGGTTCTCACTGAAGCAAATCGAGTAATTAGTACCGGATGGAAACCCACATAAATTATTGAGCTGATCTGGCGCTCTTGGCTTTACCTCTTCCACCACAGCCCATCAGTAGAGCAGGATGGAGGATGACACAGCCTTTGCCAATGGGTTTCACCAACTAGGAGAACTTGGGATTTGTTTCATACCTCAGTGAGCACAGAGCCTTTTATTCTCCTTCTGCCACCCAAATCTACCCCCACACTGTTGTTTTTTTTACAGCCTCCTCCTACCCTATCCAACCTGTCATCCCCTCATTCAGTTTCAGTCTTTATTTCATCCCATCCCCTTGCCTTACAAGGTCCCACTCCCTTTGTGCTGGTGCCAAACCACACTCCTGGTCTGGTAATTATGCTATTTGCCTTGACTTTTCCAGCCAGGCCATTTTCCTGCTCTTTGAACTCAGACTGGCTCTTACTTCTCTCACCACCTGGATGGAAGCAGGAGGAACAAAGAGCTGTTTTTGCATAACTGTGCCACAACTTCTTTTTTACTCTTGCAAAATCTTCACAAAATACAGGAGAACTATGACTTTCAGTGCAGGGGGACAATTTCTGTCAGGTGCAGCAAAAAGGGATGTCCTCAAGACCATGGCAAATGTCGAACCTTTGCTCTGAGACACAGCAGCAGCACAGATGCTCAAAGAAACCCTCACGTGATATTACAGAACAATTTAAAGAATGCATTTATCCCTTCTTTTGGAGAAAGGCTTGAAAGCTTTTTGAGAGTGTTTCAACACCAAAAATTCAGTAGAACAAGTTGCAACTCCAACCAAAATTGGCGAAACTGCACGTAACAGAACCAGGCCCTACCAAAACCACATCTCCAAACCCCAGTGCTCCGTCCTCACCTTTTGGAGGGATCTTGCTTTGCAGGGCAGCCCTGAGGAAGCCAAGTGCTGGGGAGTGCCCAGGGCAGACGCCGCCGTGCCCTGCTCCTCCAGCTTCTCCATGAACTGCGCGCTCTCGTAGAGGGACGCGGCCGCCGGGGACTGGGGGCGGCTGCCCCCGGGTTCTACAGACGCCATCCGTGCCTGGCCACTGTCCTCGTCCCCGCACTGCAGGCAGGGGTCGTAGGGACCCGCCTGGCAGCACTCCCAGCGCTCGGCCGGGCCGTCCCTGCTGTCCAGGCCGCGGCGGCAGTCGGCCTCCACGGCGGTGGAGATGAGGTCGGGGCTGGAGCCGGACATGCGGCGCTGGGCGTGGTTGCTGAGGGGGCTGCGCAGCGCGGCCGCGGGGCCGAAGTAGCGCAGGTTGTTGGCGCAGGTGGCGATGTCCTGCCCGTGGGCGTGCAGCCGCGAGTGCTGCCCGGGGGCACCGTGGCCGGGCTGCTGTGGCGCCGCGGGGGCGGGGGGAGGCTGGGGAGGGGCAGGCGGGGGGGGGGGGGCTGG
>VZTI01002517.1:467685-516758 GCA_013397865.1 Struthidea cinerea
TCGTCTGGCGCTGGCTGGTTTTTCAAGATCCCTGCAAATTCGTTGTAGCTGCCTTTGCTGTTCCCCCGGCGGTGCCGGGGCTTGCTGCGGTACCGGCTTTTGCCACTCAGGGTTGACATCTTGGGACTTCCTGAGACTGGGGAGCCATTGGATGCTGCTTCTGTGCTGGGTATGCCCTCTGACTTCAGTAGATCTGGCCTGGGAGACAGGGAGAGGAAGGCACGCGTCAAGCCACTGCAGCACTGACGCGTGGGCAAGGACCTTGCTCATCAGGTGGAAAAAGGCAAAGCCGTTTATTGCGCAGTCAGAATTCCCTAAATACCAGCACCCAACAGGATATCACATCACATAAACAGGAAAGATGTTCCCCACAGTGTCCCCCAATCACCTGGGGCATTGCACAGATTTTACCTATGATGGTAACAGGCAAACAATGCCCTGTAAGGCCACAAACTCCAATGAACACTTCTCACAGGCCCAGGCTGTCCATAAACACACAATCCTCTCTCAGTCCATCCCCGGTGACCTGGATGCACTCCCAGGGTCACCTCTGGGCCCAGGACAGAGCCCCTCTCTCTGATCCTCAGGGCCTGTCTCTCCACCACCACCCAGTGCACTCCAACAGCCACAAACAAAGAAGTGACACCGGCCCAGAGCCAGGATGAAGAGGCAGCTGGAGCCAAAAGCACACTCTGCTTCCTAAAATCTACAGGCTGCCCTCCCCTTCAGCTGCTTGACTCCTGCATTTTGGTCCCTGTGATTCTCTCCACACAACGTCCTTTCCATTCAGCCCACCCTGCTCTACACTCCCTTCTTGCTGTTTTTTCCAATAGCTGTCACACGCTCCTCTCTTCCACTCTTATTTTGATGTTCTCTCCCAAAATAGCTCCCTGCCAGGACCTTGGGGTAGAGCATGGCTCTCACTCTGTGCATGTACAATGGTGGTGATCAGGCTGCTCATCTCAGAGCCACGTGGGGATATTAATTCAGAAGTGATTATTCACTGGTAATCAGGACTAACTCCTGGAAATCCCAAAAAAAGTAAAGACTAAGACAACTCCTCTAGAAAAAAATGATCTCCCTATCTAAAAGTCATGCAGAAGAGAAATAACTGAAAGGACAGCATGAATTCCCAAATCTCAAATCCCAAATTAATTCCTCAACAATGAATCCATCCTTCCTGAGGTCTGGCTGATTTCCAAAATCCCTTGCCCTGCTTATTCCCATCCAAGTCAAGGATGATCTATCTACTGGGACAGTTAGGAATTTGAGAAAACACAAGAGATGCCTCCTGTCCAAGCACCATCATCTGCTCAAAAATCACATGGACCAACAATTCATTCATTCAACCAACATATCCTGTGATTCTGTGGCTCCAGAGAGCTGCCCAGGTGGGAGGGATGGCAGGATTCATCCCTTTCACCTTAAGATAATTGAACAATTATGGTTCTGAGGACCAGACCAGGCCCAAGTGTGAACACCCCTTTGTCCCACCCTGCATTTCATCAGGCTCAAAGGGAAGGAACTGCCTGCTCATCCCAGTGGGGATCTACCAAAATTGGCTCTGGCTCTGGCAGAGGACTGGGTTGTTACTTCTCACCGTTTGGTCTGGCTGCCAGGTTTATGGGAGACCCCTTTCCTCTTCATCAACTTCTCCACTGTATTGGGGTGGATTATTGGTCTGACTGGGTGGCGTTTGTAAGTCCCAGGGTATTTCTTTTCCACTGCTTGTTCCCTCCTGAAACATCAGGGAAAGAAAAAAAAAGGGAAACCACATCAGTTGTCTCTCTCTCCACCGCCGCTGCCGCTGGGCAGGAACTGGCTCTGCAGGGAACGTGCTGCGTGCCCGATTCCCAGCCATGGCTGGGTGCAACACAACCTGCTCTGCTGGGAAAGGACACAGACACTCCTAAACTCCTTCTGCAGGCATCAGGCAGCAGGGACAGGGCCCTGGTACACAGTCCAGGAGCAGCACGGCCGTTCCCTTCACACATGGGCCAAAGGATGCCAGCATCAAATGGGAAGGTGCCTTTCTCCCAGTCAGTAACCACTGACAGTGGCCTGCAGGAATTCACTCCAAAGGGATCTCTCCCTGCTGGCCAGCAATTCCCTAGCCTTTGTAGTTTGTCAGGGGACACTAAATCTACACGTGCCCCTGTCCAGTTCAGAAATGAAGCGCTGTTTCTGCTCTGCTGTGCGCAGACTGCCGCGTGCACGTCCCCGTTCCCACACACACGTACTTGATGAGCTCCTTCTCCCGCACCTCCAGCTGCAGCATGATGGCACTGAGCTCCATGTACAGATTGTTGGCTCGCTCCAGCTTCCTCTCGTAGTGCTCACGGATATCTAATGCGTGTCTGAAAGGCAGAAAGGGCTTTATTCCAGTCTGACTTCCACGGACCAAGAGAAGAGAACGAGGATAAGCACAGGTGCTTTAGGAAAAGGCCTTTTAAAAGTCAAATTTGCCAGCTGTACCGCACTGAACCCCAGACACAGCTAACAGTGAATGATGATTAAGAGCCTGACACAGCGATAAATCATGGTACGGTTTAGAAAGCGTTTAACAGCCTTGAAAGAGTGGCAACGCTTCTCCCCAGAAGAGCTGCCAATGCCCCACACACACCCAGGAGCCCTCCGGCCAAGCCCTGATCATCCTGTTTGCACGGAGCAGGGGCTAATCCAGCCTCTACAGAAACAGGAAAGAATCATGTGTCTGTATTTCATTAACAGCAGGGTGTCCCCACAACTCCAGTACAGCTGCAAGATGTGACCACCCAAAGCTCCCTGGGGACAGGGAACACTGAACAACCACTGCATCAAATTGCCTGGCCAAGGGCCCCTTTGGCTCCTCAGGTTCGACACAAAACTGTTTTGTGTTTCTCTGTCAACTGTATTTGCAAATTTGTATCACAGGAGGAAACACTTTCCCTTCTTTAAATAAACCTTCTGCTTTCATTTTTCAATTGGTCTAATGTTCAAAATGAGTTTCAGTGGGCTCTTCATACAAAGTATGTTCACTTCTCTGGCCTGACTAACCCAAAGGAAGTATCAGGGCAGAAAACGCTCACAGCCAACCTCAGGATGGATTTCCCACTGAGATGGATGTATCTGCTTCAGTGCTGTCACCACAAACACCAAATATTTCTCAGGCAGAAATATTCCGTGGGAAACACACAAGCCTTTGCCACCTTGTCTGGAGCAAACTGCTGAGACTGCCCAAGAGCAGGGACGGTTCCCACTGCTTCTCCCCAGCTCCCCACCAGCCCAGCAGTGCTCATGGCCTAGGCCATGCCCATGGGAATTCTGGTTTCTGGGTTCACAAGGAATTTAGGCTGCACAAATTTATACCACCAGGAATACTGGGTCCTGTTTTGGGAACCTCACAAGAGGAGAATAAAAAGAGTCAGGGGCTGGAGCAGGAGGCCCTGTGAGGTCAAGCTGAGGGAAGGGAAGGCTGGATGAGAAAAGCAAACAGTAAACACAAAAGACTGTGAACAGACCTCAGCTCTTCTCTTCGGCGGCGAATCAATTCTTCATCCAGCCTGTGGATACAAGTTCCTTCACTTTTAATTTTCTCAAAATGTTTCTTCACTTCTTCTCTCCATTCAGCCTAGGAAAGCAATTTACTTTTAGCTATTTACAAAGAATTGGGATCTGTAGGTGCACCACAGAAAAACTCTTGGGCAACGTTCTTTGTGTCTGCAGAAAATTACAGCTTTGGGTTGAGAATGTACTTTTGTTAGCTGAATTATTTTGGGTAACAACGCTGCAGCACATTTAGTGCCAGCACTTTCAAATGGTATTTACAATATTGTGCTCCAAATAGAGAATTTAAAACATACCTGCATTTTCTAAGAAATATTTTTTCAATTCCTAGAGTTCCTTTTAATGTTTTCTAATTCCTAGAGTTCTTTAAATGTTCTCTCTTTAAGAGAACATTTTCTTTCCTTTCGGCAGTGAAAATAAGTAGAAAGGCTCATGATTTGGAAAGCTCCGTGATGATGTCTGTCCAGGGTGATACTCTATTTGCCCCTTGAAGCCCTGGTTCCTGCAGAAGAAGTCTCAGCTTGGGAAAGTTTGGGTAAAAGATTTTCAAACACCCATCAGCTTGCTCCTCCCCAAGAATCAAAGTGAAATCATGGATCCACACTTGCTCTACTCAATGCACCCTCCAAATCAGATCCTTGGAGCTAATTCCAGCACTCACAGGCTCCAGCCTTTCCCCAGCTACCTGGGATTTGAAGTAGGTTTCCTGAGGAGTAGCCAGCACATCAGCAGAGGCGATATCCAGGTGCATCAGCGTCTGCCGGAAGGACGGACGGTTCCGGGGCTTGCTCTGCCTGAAACAAAACAGAAACGGCCAGGGGTGAGGTGAGGGATGGGCACTGCCAGCCTCTGCTGCCCTTCTGGGCTGAGGGATGGGCACTGCCAGCCTCTGCTGCCCTTCTGGGCTGAGGGATCAGCACTGCCAGCCTCTGCTGCCCTTCTGGGCTGAGGGATGGGCACTGCCAGCCTCTGCTGCCCTTCTGGGCTGAGGGATGGGCACTGCCAGTCTCTGCTGCCCTTCTGGGCTGAGGGATGAGCACTGCCAGCCTCTGCTACCCTTCTGGGCTGAGGGATGGGCACAGCCAGCCTCTGCTGCCCTTCTGGGGTGAGGGATGAGCACTGCCAGCCTCTGCTGCCCTTCTGGACTGAGGGATCAGCACTGCCAGCCTCTGCTGCCCTTCTGGGCTGAGGGATGGGCACTGCCAGCCTCTGCTGCCCTTCTGGGCTGAGGGATGGGCACTGCCAGCCTCTGCTGTCCTTCTGAAAGGGTTTCACTAGACCCTGTTCTCTGACCCAAGCAGCTGAGGTTAGAGCAAAGGAGCTTTTCTGGTTTTCCCTACAATTTAATTGTGCTCGAGGTGGTTTGTGATGACCCATTCTGAAGAAACAAAAGAGGTGCAAAATTTCCAAATATTGTAATGGGAAGACTCAATCTAGTAGAAATGAAAACTCACATTCAGGGCACTTCTAAGCACTGAAGGTCTGTGAGTTGTCACACAGCCCATGCCTGAGTACCGCAATGCACTCAACAGCCCTTAGGATCACAGACAAGTACAAAAACATTCGGATTTCTGTCAAAAAAGGACCAGCACTTGAGTTTCAAGACTGAATCCACTTTGCACAGGGCAAGAGCAGCTTCTTGAGCCTGCTCTCCCCTACCAACCACCTCCTTCCACTAGGTGGGGATACAAGTGTTTGTAGGTGCTCTCTGCGGTACCGAGCTGCACAAGCAGCCACAGGGTGAACAGCCCCTGGGAAAGATCCACACGTGCCTGTTTCCTGGCCTGTTTTCCCCTTTGTGCCATGGGGAGGATGGCTGCTAAAACCCACGGAGTGGGAAAATGCTGGAAGACCCTTTACACTGTGTCAAGATGTAATTACAAAGACAAAGCATTCATGTGAAACCCAAGACAAAGAATTTCAACTCTAATCTGGTACATGGAGGAAACTGACAGCATTTTCCATATCTGAACCTGGAAAATCCGTATTCCAGACAGAAAGCTCATATTTCTCCTTGTCCAGTCCAAAAGCCAGTTGCTTACAAAGGGGTTTCAGAGTGAAAAATCAGTTCCCTTCACTCCGGATGCAGCCTCAAGGAATTTTACCCTTACTTTCCTTCCAGCTCCTTTTGTCTTCCCACAGAGCCACCTTTTATCCCCTACTGTGCTACAGCAAAGCAAAGCCCTCTCTGAAGGCTCCTGAAGATGTCCTGGGATCCAAGCCAGCTGCCACAAGGAAGCAGAATCCAAAATGTTAAAGCTTATTGCTCTCAGGACAAGCATGAGAGGTACTCATCTAAGAGCCCTCTGCTGCGGGCTCCACATTCACAGGTTTTCAGAGGCTTTTTCTCCTGACTTTCACAGGTTTTGCTGGGAGCCAGCCCTAGGTCTGTGCTGTGTGGGGTTCAGGCTCTTACCAGGTTTGCTTCATGAGGATTTTGAAGCCATCTGGGCAGGTGGAAGGGACGGGAAGGTGGAGGCTGTTGCTGCCCACTCCCCAAATGATGGCCGAAGAGTCCACGTCCTTGTAGGGAATCTCTCCCGTGAGCAGCTCCCACAAAACCACCCCAAATGACCTGATGAAGAAACAAACCAGGATAAATCGAGTTCACACAGAAGCTGTTAACAGAAACATCTGGAGCTTGAAAAAAACATTGGCAAAACAGGGAAATAGGGGTGTCTGGTCTGAAACTGCAAGTAGGTGCAACAGTGGCTTTTAACACACCAGGTAACTCCTCTGCTCCAGCACTGGGCTGAGCACAAAACCACACTGGTTTTCACCCACCCTTTCCTGCTTCTTTGTGAGATTTTAAAGATCCTGAAAGCACATTTTCTGTACGGACTTGCTTCTGTTAAACGAAAAGACTCCAAAGTCTACTCTCAGCTAGACTTTGGACTGCTCTTGCTGGTAAGAACAGATGATTGACTACTGCACAGACTGACAAGTGTCTTACAGAGACAACACAACAAAGGTTCTGTGGCTTTTCTACATTTCATTTAACTGGTTTTGTTTTCTTTTCCCTAACCAAAGGCTCCCTCTGCTGTTACCTGTAGTCCCAGGTAGGAGTTTCAAGGTTTGAGACTCAGCACTACAACTACTGCAACACAGAAATTAGGAAACAAATGCTACTTGCATAACTGTCAGTACCAAAAGCACATGAGGTCTCATCTGATACTCCTTTTGTTCTGAAGAAAGGAAGGATAGCAAAAAAAAAAAAATTAATTAAGAGAACTCAGTCTGGGAAAGAACCTCCTACAAGAACTGAAAGATGCAGGTAAGAAAACTCACTGTGCTTCTCTTCCTTAGTGAAGTGACAAGAAAGAACTAAAACCTTAACTTTTAACAGCAAACATTTGTTTTGTATACAATCATCACCCAATAAAACACCAATCCAGTCAATACAGAGGTAAACAAAATGCTGCTGAGAACCACCACCACTGCTCCTGCACATCAACAACTGGGCTGTGATCCAGGTGAGGCACAACCATCTCCATTTCCGAGCCAGATGTGCCACCTTACTCCGTGTCCCATCCCTCTGGGGACACCGACCCTGCCAAGCTGGAGACTCCAGCCAGGTGGAAGGTGAGAAGGGTGTTTCTGTTTCTGGTTTGTACCAATATCCAGCTGCTTTTATAGAGTTTAGAAGAACTTCTAAGAGACAAGCCACCAGGTCTGAACAACCACCAGTCAGGAAACAATTTCATGTGAAAAACACTGCACTTTCAAAGCCCACTGGCTTCAAATCATGTGTAAAAAAAAACCCAAACAAACAAACAAAACCAAACAAGCAGAATTTGAATATTTTTTGCCTCAGAATCCTTTTTTGTGGGCTGCAGGAAAGCAGGGATCCAGGAGGTTGGACAAACTACCAGGGAAAGCTCATCTGGTTTCATCTTTGCTATGACTAAGAACTGACAAAGGATTTTCAAGACGCCTGATAAGATTATAGATTTACTTTTCTGCATGCTGTTAGAGATGAGAGAGAGCAGACATATAAGCAGCTCAGGAACTGGTCTCATTTGTTGGCAGCATTCATGAACATCATTTTTATTTATCTTGAGGGAAGAGTGCATGGCAAGGAAGAGTCTGAGCGATCACCACTGTTGTGAACTCCAGAGGAACTGGCACCAAAGAGCAACATCTCCAAGTCACTGAGGGAAGGAGCAAAGGTTTTATTGGACAGGATGTTCCATGAAATGTCCCTGACCATAAACCGCTCTGAAGGACAGAAAGCCAAGGGTGGAAAGCCAGCACCACTCGTCCTCACAGTCCCGTGATTCAGAGGGAGGGGCTCAGCAGACAAATGCTGGGTGTGTTCTCTTTCCAGAGCAACCCAAGTGTTCCTCCCAGAGGAGCCGGCTGCGCTGGCCTGGACATCCCAAATAAACACGCAGGACACCGTGGGCACAGGAGCAGCTGCACACCACAGGTTACACCACCTTCCCTGCAGGAAATCTTGCCCTTCAGGTCAAGCCCAGGCCCGAGCTAGAACTCCAGCAGCAGCTCCTGTCTGACTCCACTGCCCCTGCCCTCTGGACCACCCGTGGCTTTGTCCGGCAGCTCCCTGCTCTGCCAGGGAAGGGACAGCATCTGAAGCTGAAAAACCACAGGAAGCAAAATCCCTCCTGGCTGTAAAGGAGGGAGAAGGGCATTTGTTCTGGCTGGTGACATTTAATATGCAGAAATAATGAGGCAGAAACAGAGATGCAGTTCCCTTGAGGGCTCTGAAACCTGTGGAGAGGCTTCCCAAAGGAGCTCCAAGGCTGAGCCCTCTCAAGCATTTTTAATAGCACAGAGACTGAACCGTTCCTTGTGTTCCTTTGGACACAGAGCATGTTTCACATGGATGGAAACAGGTTCCAAAACTCTCACAACCTATCCTGGTTTCCTCCCTCTTGGATCCGGGACTGGATTCACTGGGCTGTAATCCTGGCACTGCACACACAACAGCCAGCCTGGCGTGCAGGAAGCACAGGGGGGTGGGGAGCAGAGCAGGGGCCTCCCCACAGCTCCAGCATGGCCCTGGAGAGGGCCGGAAGCGATGGAAAACCACCCTGGATGTGGAGGCTGCTGATGGGGGCCCAGAGCACAGCACTGGGAGAAAGCTCCGGGCTGAGTAACGACACAGGGAAGAACTTCTGCGCTTGCTTCCTGCAAGACACAGACTGTCTGCACCGAGCCGCAGCTGGAACCCGCAGGTCAGCACACAGCCAGCACACCTGGGTCATTCCCCTCTCCATCAGAGCCCACCAAAGCTCAGGGCACCAGGCAGGAGGAGAAAGGAACAGCGCACCACAGAGCAACCCATGCTCAGGCACAGGGCGAGGAAAGGACATGGAAAGTGCTGGGAAGCCAAGTGACTGGGCAGAAGGTGAAGGACCTGACCACGACCACGACTCACCAGATGTCCACCTTCTCGGAGACGGGCTCGTTCCGTATCACCTCCGGGGCCATCCACGCCACCGTCCCCGCAAAGGACATTTTGGTACTTTTATCGCTGAGCTCTTTAGATGTACCAAAATCTGAAATCTTTACTGCATCTGTGTGTGTAACCAAAACACTGGAGAAGGGAAAAAAAAAAAAAAAAAGAAATCAGCATTTTGTGATTTTTCTTGTACCACAACAGCCTCTGGAGTAAATCCCTTCTTAGTCAACACAACCAGTTGATGAGGCCACGCTGCTCACAAGTGCAGTACAAAAGAAGAGATTCTGTATTTTCCCCAATAAAAGCTCTCACTCTCTTTTGGGTGGTTGTGTTTTGTGCCTCAAATGGATTTCTGAATGGTACGAGTCAAAAATCAATCTCAATAAAACTGCAAATTAACAAGTAACTGAGGATTCAGAGGCAAAGCTGTACCTTGAACTGTGCTGTAAATCATCTAAAAGCATTATCTTAATGCACTGTCACAGGCTAAAGAAGTGATAAACATCTTGGGAATAAGAATACAAAGAAGCCAGAACATTTTAGTCAGAAAGCAACAGAGAAATGAGGAAGACACATTCCAGAAAATCAGGGAAATAACAGGACAATGAGAAGGAAAAATAAAAAGGCAGGAGGCAACAGAATAACCCACTTTCCAAGAAGACCAGGTATCATCAAATCATTAAATATTTCCTGACTGCTATTTGTCACGGAAGATACAGATAAAATTCCCACTCTTGTTAAGTGCCAACAAGTTGCAATAGTTTCACTCTCATTAGTTTTGAGGCAACATGGGGGAAAAAATAGTAGAGCCTTTTGACCAAACTTTAAACTATTTCTCAAGAAAAGGAAAAAATAGACAGCCCCAGCTGGGGGATGTTTAAGCATCTGAGACTCACTTTGATGACCCGAAGAACCACAACTGGGGGATGTTTAACTTTGGCGACTTGAGGAACCCAAACTAAGGGATGTTTAAGCAGCTGAGACTCACTTTGGTGACTTGAGGTCTCGATGGATGATTTTGTGGAGGTGCAGGTAGTTCATGCCACTGGCAATCCCCGTGGACCAGTCCACCAGCAGCCGCGGGGTGACCTTCCTGCCGGCCCGCAGGACCTCGTAGAGCTGCCCGTGGGCACAGTACTCCATGATGATGCAGTAGCACGGGGCCTGGGTGCAAACCCCCCTGCCAAAGAGAACGCACAGTGAGGAGCAGCAGACAGACACCTGGACGGGAAGGGTGACCACCACTCTGTCCCAGACACAGCTTAGCTCCTGGACTGTAAAGACCTTCCCCGAGACCTTGAGCGAACAGCTCTTGCCTGGACAGAGTTCCTGACAAGGGCCACAACCTACTTGAAGGCGATGATGTTGGGATGCTTGAGCTTCCGCAGGTGCTTGATGTCCGTCTCGTTCTGATCCCTCACTTTCTTGATGGCCACCTCCTCCGCCCGGAATTTCCCCAGGAAGACGGCTCCCTGTGCCCCGCTGCCCAGCCACTGCAGCTCCGAGATCTCCTCGAACGGCACCTCCCACGTGTCTGGGCACAGGCGAAAAACGGGATAATGGAGAAGGTCAAGACCATGCAAACTGTCAGACCACACCAGGGCAGCACCTCCCGCACCACAGGGTGGGCTCTCCTGGAGGGAGCAGGTGACATCTTCTCCCGGCACAGCTGAGGCACGCACCACACGTGCTCAGCCCCAACAAGCCTTTCAGGCATCCCAGCCACCTCCAGCCTGCTCATTCCCATCCTTCCAGCTGCTTTTTCAGAGCTCACCACCCTGCTAACCACTTGGGTGAGCCACTCCAGCTTGGCAGGCAGCAATTTACCATGCCAGGGACCCTGGACTGGCAATTTCTAACCCTCTACCCCAACACTGAACAAAGTGCATGACTGCATTGAAAAGCATAGGTTAGAAGAAACATTTAACATTCACAAGTGATATAAAAAATATTGAGGGTCTTTTTCACTCCCTGAAATAAACAAAAATAGGCAATAAAAGTCAGAGGTGGCAGGTTGTAAAACACAGAGCAGCAACCACCACGATAGCCAACACAAAGCACATCAACCACCAGCAGCAGGCACAGAAATAGGTCTCTCCCACACCAACATCGTGTATATCAATGTCAAACAGGCCAAACAACCTTAAGCAAGTCCTTCTCTTCGGTACCCACACACATTTGTAGGGATAATGCTGGAGTGGTGCAGTGGCACTGTATAAACTGCTTCAAGAGAGCTGCACCCCTCTGAACAGAAACCCCTGTTCCCTGTCAGTCACCTTGAAATTACCTTAAATCTCACAAACAGCAGGATAAAAGGCAGGCAATTGTTTATTTACTGTAATTCAATGAAGATCTAAGTTTGGAGGATAAATTATTTAGCAGCAAACCCAACAAGTTTCTGAAATACCCAACGCTGATTTCTGAAACAAAAGGAAGCCACACCTGTACAGATCCCTGTTTCAGAGGACTACAAAGGTGCGTCCTTGTCTCATCCAGATTCCGAGCCACTGGGACGTTCCCAGGGCTGCAGCTGGGATTATGCCAGTGTCCATTCTGGATACCGTCATCACTGAAGGGAAACTTGTCCATCCCAACTGTCTGTGGGCAGATCCCAGCTGGAAGCTGTCCCTGGGATCCTCCCTGCGACAGGCAGGCAGTGGCTGCTGTCTCCTGCCGAGCGAGCGCTCCCCAGGCAGGGCCATGGAAAAGCAGCTCCCCCCAGAGCCAGACCCCAGCGCTCCTTCTGCTCACTGAGCTAGAAACAAAAACATTGCTCATCCACAGCAGAAATTCCCTCCGCCTTGGCAGGGCAGAGTTCAACCCCCAGCACATGTTCCTTCCCAGACACAAGGCTGTTTTCCATGCTCACGGATCCGCTCGCAGCTCTGAACGTAAATTGGCATTTAAGTCTTTTGACATTTAAACACTAAAAGATTTTAAATAAAGAAAATAATTAGATAATTCATAAAATTACTTCATTCATTCATAATTAAATCAAGAAGATCTGTATTTCTATTTAATTCACAAAAGCATCACTTCTGAGAGGAGGTGGCAAATACAGGTGATTTTTGTGCATGTTGATGAACACTATTTCTATACTGGCAACATAGAAACTATTCTGTTGTACTGAAATAGCTGTTTCTTTCATAGAAACACAGAATGGACTGGGGTGGAAGGGATCTTGAAGCTCATCCAGTTCCACCCCCTGACACGGGCAGGGACACCTTCCCACTATCCCAGGGTGCTCCAAGCCCCAATGTCCAGCCTGGCCTTGGACACTGCCAGGGATCCAGGGGCGGCCACAGCTGCTCTGGGCACCCTGTGCCAGGGCCTCACCTCCCTCACAGAGAACAATTTCTCCCCAGTATCCCATCTATCCCTGCCCTCTGGTGCTGGGAAGCCATTCCCCCTTGTCCAAAGTCTCTTTCCATCTTTACCTGTGGGAAGTCTGTCCTTCCTGTACAGGGCACAGAACACTGACATTCATTTCCATGAACCATCTCCAGTTTGTGAGCAGTAGATGCTCAAGTGGATAGCTGTATCACCTTGGAACCCTAGTTTGCTCTTAATATTCCCTATCAAGTAATATTACCTTCCTCTAATATTCCCTCTGCAATGGCAAAGGCTGAGAGAGGCTGTAAACAAAGTAAGCAAAAGTTCATGTCGTTCCTCCTGCAAAGTGATCTCGTGTTTATTTGGGAACACAGATCCTCTCCCATATCCCATTTGCATCCTGGTTGTCAGGGGCACAATTCAGGAAAGAGGTTTCAGTGTAGTGACAGTGAAATATCCCACATCTTTGGGAATATCAAGAAGAACAAAGAGCCAAACCATAGGTAACATACAGTGCAGTAGTCAGACTCTTCTGGGCCTAAAGCAGCCAGTGGGATACTTCCCCTAAATAAATTAAAGCGTAATAGCAGCAGGAATTGCGCAAGAACTTGCGTTTCTGAGGTGATTAAGAACCGTTTGAGTAGAATGATGGGAATCTATTTCCCATGGGGAAGAAACGCAGGAGCAGCCTGAGCCGTTGAGCCAGTCTATTTGGAGGAAGTTTTTCCCAGCACTGACTGCTCTCCAGCACTGGCACTGTGACAAGAAGCATCTCTGGTTTACACAACCCCCCCCCAACACAAGCACCCCCTGACGGGCACCTTGCTCTCCAGGTACACACAAAAACACTCACAATGACGGTAAACACACAACTCGTGAACGGGAAGGTGAAAGCAGCTCCTGGAGACAGCTTCTTAATCCAAAGGAAATGTCTGGGAAGCCTAATGAGTCTCTAAGAAACACAAACAAGTCTTGCTTTAAAGTGTTGGAGTCCCCACAATCCCAATTAAATAACTGGTAGATGCAAATTAAAGAACTGAGTGTGTCCCCCTGAAAGCACTCACCAACAGCCTTTAGAAATCAGGGTAAACAGCTGGGAAAACACAGGAGGGAGGGATTTCATGGGTCAAACCCCCAGCACTTAAACCTCAGAGAATCAGCTGGCACTGAACAACACAGAAGCAAACATTCCCTGCAGGAATGACTCCTCACCAAGCAGCGACTGGCATCACTTGGTCCACCAGCACAGAGCCTGTGGCAGCTCCCAGCTGCCCAACGCTCTGCCCAGCCCCTGTCCCGCAGGGAAGCACAGGCACACCCCTCTTGGTGACCATTCGGGTGTCAGGAAGGACACTCAAGCAGTAGCTTCAACAAGGAGACAATGTAGAATCATGTAAAAGCTGTTCCTGTCTTTTCCCTCTTTCGCCAAGTCAGGAGCCAAAGCTTCACAGGCAATTTGGGCTCAAGGACACGAAGCCTGTTTGTCTTTTACTGCGTGCAACCACACCACCACCACCACCACCACCACCGTGTCCCAAAGAACGGGCCTGCAGGACAGCCAAAGCAGGCGGGCAGGGATTCCAGGGAGCAGCAAAAAGTACCACGAAGCACCTGCAGGCGACATTAAATGGTTTGGGTTGGAAGGGAACTTAAAGCCATCCCCTTCCATGGGCAGGGACACCTTCCACTAGCCCAGGCTGCTCCAGCCTGGCCTTGGACACTGCCAGGGATCCAGGGGCAGCCACAGCTGCTCTGGGCACCCTGTGCCAGGGCCTCCCCATCCTCACAGGGAACAATTCCTTCCAAACATCTAATCCTAATCTCTCTCTATTAGTTTAAAACCATTCCCCCTTCCCCTATCACTACCTTCCCATGTAAAAAGTCGCTCTCCCTCTCTTTTACAAGCCCTCTTTAAGTACTGGAAGGCCACACGGCTTCAGACCCAAACTGGACTCCTGCCCCTGTTGCTGATTTAGCCCAACACAAAGGATTACTCCTGGAGGAGGCTTTAAGTAGTTGTCTCATGAAGAAGGGGGGGGGGGAAATCATCTGCACAGATCCATGGCACCAGCCCAAAACTGTAAAGCAGCTCCCAGGGAAATGAAAAGCCACCACAATCCTCTCCCTGCTGCTGAAAGAGCCCCAGACATTTCCTCAGCCACACAGCACTTGCACAAACACAATCCATGCATCCTCTGTGCTCTTGCTAAAAGACAGCAAAAATAAAAATAATCACATACATCAGTTACTGAACTGCTGGCTTGTATGTAGCTGATGAAATGCACACAAAGATGATTTTCTGGTGGCAAGAAGCAAGAATGAGATCATCTGGAAAAGAGAACATGAATATTCTCACAAAATCCTCAAGTTTCAGCACAGAAGCAGTTTGAAAAGGTTTATCCTTGAGTAACAGAAGTGTAGTACTGCCATCAGGGTAACAGATGTCATCAGAGCTAGACAACTGAGCAGCTCCAGAAGAAAAAATAATAATAATAATTTTAAAAAATCTTCTCTTTACTCCCCTTTCTAACTGTGAAGACACTGAAAATGCAGCTCAACCACAGAGGCTACATACAGCCAATCCAAATTAATCCTCAGCCTTACCACATCTGTAGCCAGTTCAAATCTGCCCTTTCAGAAGGGCCTGATGCCAGCAGCAAACTGCAGAGTGCCCCTGGATGTGTGGCTCTGAACATGCTCCCAGCACAGAGGACAGTAAGACACCCTGTGCTCTGTGTGCACCCTCCAGCCCCAGCACTGCTCCCAGCTGCTCCTTTTCACTCGTCAGTGCTTCCATCTTTTAGTTTGGTGACTTCCCTACAAAAGCGAGTGTCCCCTGTGGGCCACCAAAGCACAGATTGCACTGCGGTCTCCAGCGCACCTGCTGGCCCAGTTACATGGGAAATTGGATCTCCCTGTCTCACAGGCAGCTCTCCCCGAGCCACGGTCCGAGGCAACAGGGACACACCAGCACAGGATGGCTCAGAGGCAGCAGAGGGGACAGGTGTGGGACACACAGAGAATTGCTGGGAGCGGCCACTGCCACTCTGGCCTTTCCTCGGAAATGCTTAGCTTCACTTACAGACACTGAGCATCCAACCCAAAGCACTGTCACACACACGCTGCCCAACGCCTGCTCTGAATGTCACCCGACTGCTCGGAACCTCCTTTTCCTTCCCAAGGGAGGCTCCCCACCCAGACAGCCCCTTCCAAAACTGTCCACCCGTTGTGCAATCACCCCAGCAGCCTCAATCCCCCAGGGAACTTTCTGTCACTTTTGTATTTACAGTCCGAACCACATGTGACACACCGAGTTTACAACGTGCAAACAAAACAGAACCAACAGTGCCAGAGAATTTCAAACCAAGCAAACCCTTGCACACGAGGCTGCTGCTCAGGAGGCACCTGGAATGCAGAAGTACAATTCCTGCTCGCTTATGAACTGAAAATGACTGACTCTAGGAAGTTGATTTCAAGGCAAATTCATCCAACATGTTATTTAACAGCTCTGTTCCCTCATATTAGGAGCTGTTCCCCATCCCTCTGGGGTTTAGATTTGAACCACTCAGACAGGTTTCAGACCTTGTATCTTATAATTTGTCAGTGCCAAAAAGCCATTTGATTACTACTGAGTGATGCTCAGAGGAGGCTTTGCCCCATGGTACCGTGGTGGCCAGGCTGTTCCCATTTTCCACAAGCCTGAACCATTTCAGCTCCTTAATTCTAATGACAGCTTGTTCTTTTCCCATCTGCCACCTCCCTCCCCCTGTGCTAGAGGAGAAATCAGACACCAACAGCAGAGCATACTCTGCTCTTTAGCTTTCAGTACCCCCTAAAGATATACATAGAGAAAGATATATAGATATATATGCAGTCAACTGGGACAGCACTTACTCCCAGGCTACAGATTTTATATGTATTTATACTCACATACACTTACACATTTACGCTTACACATCTAAATGAAAAAGGTATAAATATCAAAGAACATATTTCTGGAAAGACAAGCACTAAATGATATTTTAAAGAGGAAAATTACTCCTGAATAAAAAACAATAAAAGTCATTTTAAAAGAGAAGCAATACTCCTGCTATTTGGTGGTCAACTGGGGACAGCCTTCATCTGCAGCTTCTGAAGTGCAAGTGCCTATGTCAATATTTTCCATCTGGCACAAAAAACCTCCAGAAATTAACAGAGGGATGGTACCATGTATTTGACACAATTCCTTCTGATCCCCACGCTCAGTTCAGATTCAGGCCTTGTCACAACGGTCCGAGCCACGGGGCAGAACGGGCAGTCGGTTTTGGCTCCATCATGAGCTGCCTTTGCTGCACATGACGGCTGTCGGCTCTACAGCGCAGGATTTATCCTTGGAAACCCGCGACGGGGCTGGGCGTGCTGGGGAAGAGCCCTGGGCTCCTTCCCTCATCCCAGAGCAGTGCAGGCGGTTCCCTCTTACCTTGCTGCTGCAGTTTGTAGTCCGTGGAGTAGGCCTTGCCTATGATGTTCCACACGGGCCGCAGGCACCCGAAGAGCCCCTCGAGGAAGCCGCCGCTGCCGCTGCCCGTCCGGTTGAACTGGACCTTCACCTCATCGGCGGCGCCGCCGGTGTCCCCGTCCCCCGGGCTGCGGGTGCCCTGCGGGAGCCCCGGCTCGGGCTCGTCCTGCTCCCGCAGCTGCAGCACGCTGTTCTCGAAGTGGTCGCGGGCGTCCTCGCTGATGCTGGTCAGCACGGCCGCCGTGCCCGGGCTGCTCACGCCTTCCAGCAGCTCGGCCGGCAGCGAGCCCCGCTCCCGCACGTCCTCCAGCAGCTCGGGGGACGGGTGTCTCCCGGCAGCGGGGTGCTCGTCGGGGAACCTCCCCAAGTCTTTGTCCTCACAGAAGGCTTTGCCCACGGAGTTGGGAGAGGAAGACAGGCTCAGGCGCTCCTGAGTGCTGGCCATGATGCCGTGAGTGTGCATCAAGGAGACGGCCCGAGGGGGTGCTCAGAGGATTTGTAGGACACAACTCACATGTGACGCGTGGGCCCAGTACCTGAAACAAGAGGAAAAAGAACAATTTTCAATTTTTTATTTAAGTATTTTCACTACGTGCGGTTTCACTGAGGTGAGCTGATAATTAACTAGATTTTCCAGACAGCCGCTGATACTTGGTAAATAATTACTGCCCTAAAAGAAACAAATAAACGGTTCCAACAGAAACTCCACTCGGGCAATACTCTCGGTAACCTACTGCGGGAATTGCCCAGTAAACAAATACCACAATTTTAAACAAGAGCCTAAAGGTCAAAATCATGAAAGATTCTTTGCAGAGAATTCCCACAGCATTATCAGACTGAAGCTGGCCCCAGCTCAGCTACGATTTGAGTCCCACCACTGTTCCTGGGCCTGGCACAGCCCACAAGCTCAGGATCCCTCTGCAAGCCCTCGAGACAAGGTGCTAGAGAAACAAAGCCCGGTGATACAGGTACCTTGAGTCCACCAAGGGCTGGTTTGTAGCTGCTCCCTCAGAGCCCCACCTAGTTATGACCATCCTGGACCTTTGATTGACCCTCCACGTCCATTGTGGCAAGATATGTTCAATTCTCTAACCACATACATGTCATAAGCAAGTAAAACTCTGAGAGCTTCACAGAACAGCAGACCCTCCTTGCTGATCTCCCAGCACTGCTCTCCACCTCTCCCCTTCGGGGAGGGTGCACATAAAACAAGAGCTGAGATCCCTTTTAAGAAGTGCCCCTATCTCTTGCTCTGTGCTCCACTGAGAGGTTCTTCTTCCACAACCCACGGTGGTGCCACCTTCCCACAGAGCCAGGCTGATGGCTGGGGGTCGTGCTGCCAGAGCTGCCCACTGCAAAAACAGGTTTTTGGGAGAGTCCCTTCTGAAACAAGAGGCTCTAATGCTGGGCCACAAGTAATTAAGTGAATTCGGCCTGCAACATGGAACAAAGTCCAGTTTTAAATTCTGTAAGAAGCTGAGAAGGGGGTAAAAAAAAAATGGCCTTAACAGAAAGTATTTTGTTAAAAAGTTAGATCAGTTACAGTGGGTGCAAATCTCCAGGCTCTGCAAACAGCCACTGGAAGGGAGAAAGAGGTGGCCAGGTAGGACACAGCCAATGGCAAGGGAACAGCTCAGTAACTCCTCAGGATGAGGTCACTGCAGAGAGGAGAGATAAGCCCTTCAGCCTGCAGGATGAAAAGCTCCTGCCCTGGGCTTCAGCCCCTCTCCAGCAGCAAACAAGAACAACGAGGAACCTGGATTACCTTCCTGGATCCTGCCTGATCACGTGGGCTTTCCATAAAAGCTTTATTTACGTTGTAAACTTTGTTCTTTAAAAGAAAGCAAAACAGCAAGTGAGGCAGAGGTTGCAGCACAGCCCAAACCAGTACAGGAGCTGAATCCGACTCCTGTGGGAAGCTGGAGAGTTGGTTATTCCTGACCTGCCAGTGACCAGCGTTACAGTGACCAATCCCCAGGCTGGGAAGCTGCAGTGTGACCTCACAGCACAATCACTGCTAGCAGCAGTTGTTGTATTAGCACAGATTTTGTTTTTGATAAGAAAATGCTTCAGACCTGAACAGAATTTCAGAAAAACACCCAGCCAAGCCCAGCTCAGTGTTCCTGGGCACAGCCCCTGCCCATTACCTAAAGTCGGGGAGTGACAAGTGATTGTTTAAACAAGAGCAAAACACAACCACTGTTCCTACAGAGAAATCTGGGCTTTGTAACACAGAGTATTAAGCAATGCAAATAACACATCAGCCACGTGTCCTGCAAGCAACCGAAATGTAAAGGCCAGAATTTGAGGCAACAGTGTCCCAAAATATCTCAAATTTAAGCCTTGGGAAGTGCATTAAGAATTAAATCAGACTTGGAGGATAAAATAACTTTGCTGTTATGTGACTCTCAAGAGTACACTACTACAGTGTAAGGTTTTGCTTTTACATTTCTACGCAGGTTTCTGCCTCTGGAATGTTTGATTGTGGAAGTTTAACAGGGAATGAACAGCTTTTCACTACACAGCTCAGCCAAGAACAAAGCCCCAGACTCAGGGATATCAGGTCTGTTTTCCCAGATCAAATTGCCTTCTCCAACACTGAGATGTTTCAAATAAAAAAAGCCTTTAGGCACAGTGTCCTGCCACTTTACATGCCCCTGTATGTGCTTCATGGGGAGAGCAGGCACACAAAAGTTATGGAATTATTTTGAAACTGGCCTGATACAGCCTTATTTAGGCCCTTACATAAGCAGCCTGATTTTCAGAGGTGTAGCAAACTCATTGTTTGGAGAGCGTGAAACAGCAGCACTTCTTTTAAAACAGCTTCCTCTCAAGCCAGCTTGAAGCAAAGTGGTGCAGAAACCCTGGGAGGGGGAGAAGGTGGTTTCTGCCACACCACATCAGTGCTGACTTGCTGGGGAAATGAAGTTTTAAAATTCTCTTCTATTGCAGCAAATTCTGCAGTGTGCAACCTCTTGCCTTAGCAAAACGTGATTTAATCCAATGAAACCAGGTTGGTTTAGACCTCACCGTCTCTTCAAACAAGGGAAGAAGAGCAATTCCCAAGTGTTATTGTCATGCCTCCACTATTTTTTTAGCCATAGTACCAAAAGGCTGAGATTTTTCATGTCGAACTCTTCCCAATAAAAGACAAAGAAAAACATTTTCTTGAAAGTTTTAAGTTTCATTATATTCAGACTGCCATTCAGTATGTGTTCATAAGGGCATGCAGTGACAGGACAAGGTGGAATGGCCTTCAGCTGAAGGAGGGCAGGTTTAGGTTAGATATTAGGAAGAAATTCTTCCCTGTGAGGGTGGGGAGGCCCTGGCACAGGGTGCCCAGAGCAGCTGTGGCTGCCCCTGGATCCCTGGCAGTGTCCAAGGCCACGTTGGACGGGGCTTGGAGCAACCTGGGATAGTGGGAAGGTGTCCCTGCCCGTGGCAGGGGTGGGACTGGGTGATTTTTTAAGTCCCTTCCAACCCAAACCAGCCTGGGATCCGATGTCTGTGATCTGCATGTGCATCTTTAGCTTTTCCAGGGAAAGGCGTAGCCAGGGGCTGTGCTATTTCTACCCGAGCGATGCTCCTGCTGCAGCAGCCTCCCAGTCAAAAGCTGGAAGCTCCATGTGTGGGAGGACTGTGCATATTTAAGAGACTGAGATTCCACCAAGTGCTGCTGCACACACAGACTTGAAGGCAGACCCTCAGATTTGAACTGTTTTGATGAGTTCATGCACTCTGCACTAACAAATTTCTCTTCTGTCTGGAAGGGGATTCGAGGCTCGGTGTAATTTTGTACAATCACAACTTCTTGTAAATGACTCCATTTCCATGCAAAGTATTTTTATCCAGGCAAAATCTCACCATCCCCAGACAAAAGGAGCATGAAATGTACCTCTTCTGGGAAGAATGAGGCTGCACCTCAACATGTCAGACAGCCCCAAATGCAGTTTAAAACTATCGAAAAGTGAGAGCTTACCTGAATCACCAAGTGGGTGAATCAACTACCAAGGCGTGCTCTCACCTTGCCTGATAACGTGTCTGTCCCTGGAAACAGCCATCCAGGAAGTGTCCTCACACTCTCCCGGAGCCACCAAAGCACGTGGCTGCCTACACAAGTTCAATATTTATAGCAATGTCAAGGCAATGGCCAGGTCTGCAGACACAGCTGAGTTAACCCAACGCCTTGCGTGGACCCTTACTGAAGCTCCTCCTTTAAAGTTTCTCCTTTAAAGAGCTGTGCTAAAAATTGAGTGGCAAATCAGACACAGCATTCCAGACACAGCACACAAACCAAACCAAACAGAAAGTCAGTGTGCTGGAAAGGTGATGTAAGCACAGAGGCCACCACTCAGCCTCCCCACAGCCCAAATCTCCAGTAACGCTAAGTTCGCTTCCTTGAACGCTATTTCTGTCTTAGCCAGTGAAGAATAATCTCTGCCTGCACTTCCAACATGCAGAGGGAATAACAGCAACTGTCTGATCCATGTTTAGGGGCTGAAACAGAGCTGCTGGCAGAAATTATCCAGCTGGTACATGAAACTACCACAGACAGAGGAGATTCCTGCCCAGATCCCTACTTACAGCCAAGCCCTGGAGTCCCCATGCTTTTTCCTGGTACTCAGTGTCATTTCCTCCTGGCTACAGTGGGCACAACAAGGTAACTACACATTTCCTCACTGATAACACGACTGGAATTTATGTGTGTATCATCTCAACTAGTGGCTTGTGACAGTGCTTTAAAAATGTTCCAAAATCTAACATAACCACAAAAAGCATGTCTGTAAAGCACAGCCGTCATGTTCTCCTGCCCCTTGGGACTCTCTCAAATTTTACAGGGAATTTTTACAGCAGGTTGATGCACAGTCCTCTCCCATCTCTGTACAACTCCAGCACGGGAACGACGGAGAGCTGCTGAATTGGCAAGTCCCAGAGCTTTGGTTGTCACTTCTGGCCTTTGGGGTTTGAACCATGTGGTTTTACTACACAGGATTTCAACAGACTTTCTTTTCCTGGTCTCCTGATGAGAAAAATGTTACATGAGTCGATCAGATACTCCTCTTCCGCCACAATTTTTACATTACTCAGAATATAGGCTTGTGTTTCGCATGGTTGCTTTGTAAACAAAAAGTAAAAGCAGATTTATTAATAGAGAATGAGTTACACATCACCAAAAGGCAAACTCTTTGTTTTCAGGAGGGTTGAATTTTTCTTTAAGTTACATTATTACATGAATTAATTACATTACATTTTTATAAGTTACATTATCTGTTTTGTTAGGCTGTAAAAACAGAAACCACACTAAGTAGCTTGCCCACACTAACTTGGTATAACCCAGCCCGGGTTATGGGCAAACCTTTAAGTCAAGTATGGAGTAGCCCAAGGCAAAAGCTTGGGTGTTTTTAAGGCATCAGTCCCCTTCTCAAGACACATTGCTCCTTCACGGAAGCACATCCTCCCATCTCACATCACATGAATGCCCAGCCACAAAACCCAGCCTTATCTTTAAATATTGCAATTGTATTGCCAAAACATAATCAATTTCTGTTAAAACAGAAAAAAATTCTTCATCTGACCCAGGTGAGATTTTCCATCCCTGCAACAGCTCTGTTGATATTCCTGCATGTAACCATTTCTCTACAACAAACAGCACGTTCACCTGGGAAAGTGAACTCTTGTAACACTGGCTTTTGCATGCTTTACACTGCTCCTTCAGGCTGTCAGACACTGCGCTACTTCTGCACCTCCCGCAGGATCCTGACTGGAACACATACTTCTCCTTCCTCTCTCCAATAAATACTTGGATGCCACCTCAACATAAGGCGACTTTCTTTTGGAGACACTGTAATCCTCACCTGAGTGATGTGGTAGCAACTGCTTAGGGCTCACAACTATCATAATCATCATCATTTTAAAATGCTAATAGAATATTTTAACACAGCCATGGGCATTAAGCACATGAGACCACAGACATGTAACTGTGTTGTATGCAGTCTGTGTTATCACAACAGAAGCTTGACTTCATGATGATTTAATTTAGCCTTTATTCAATATATTCCATCTATCCCCAAAAAGGGATGCATCATTTTTGGTAAAGTGATTTTAGTTGTGCCATCCTTTTGTCTGTGGCTGTACCAGCGAGAAAGAGAACCCTGTCTAGCTCTGTGGCCTGAACCCTTTCTGACAATGACAAAAATAGCACCGTGTACCAGCCAAGAAATATCCATAAAGGCTGAATTCCGGCTCCGCGCAGAGCCAGCTGCAGGTCAGCCTGGCACCTTGCACGTCCCAAGCAAGCCTGGCTGAGGAGAAAGAAGCGGCACCTAGGCTGCAGCAATGGGGTGAAGGCACACCAGCTCCGGAGGTTCATCCACCCCCTCTCCTGCTGCAAAGGCAAGGGAAGGGTGTGCAGGCAGCCAGAGCTCCCCCAGCAGTGCCAGCAGCTCACAGCACCCCGCGCTGCCGCCTGCGCCTCGGCACACAAAGGACTGGCCCTGTGCAAGTGTGCCAAGGAATGGCTTTAACCAGAACCCTTTGGCAAACACTCTGCTGTGGCTGGGAGTTTTGTAGCTTAACTCTGTGTTGTAGAAGGTAACACCAGCTGCTCTTCACTTTGCGTGGCTTTAATTCCTTTCTTTCTTCGAACAGCCAGTTGTTCACTGCTGCAGTGACACCTGAACCTATTATCTCATTAACTCCAGCTGTGATTTAAAAACTATCCCATCCTCCACTCCAACATCTTTCCTCAAGTCTAACAATTCTCGCTTGACCTTCTCACTTACCTTATGAAACCTGCTCTGAGTCTTTGATCACCTCTTTTCCATTTCTCCTGTATCACCTTAAGAGTTATAGAACATACAATCACAGGATAGTCTGGGTTGGAAAAAACCTTAAAATTCACAGGCAGGGCCACCTTCCACTAGCCCAGTTGGCTCCAAGCCCCATCCAACCTGGCCTTGAACACTTCCAGGGATGAGGCAGCTTCTCTGGGTAGTTGAGGAAGTCAGACCACAGACAAGATTCCCAAAAAGGACAGAATGCCACAGAAATGCACAAAGGCACAATGATCATTTTGGTTCTTCAGGATGCTGAGCTAACTTCCATGGGTCTCTTACAACCTAAGATCTCATTCTTGAGCAGTAAAAGCTATGTCAGAGCCTAATTCCGACTGGATGTTAAGATTGAATTGTTCTCAATCAACACTAAATTTAACTGATATTTTATCACCCAAGTTCACTAGAGCCTTCCAGTACTCCCTGCAGGTGGCCTCCATCGTTATTACCCTCAGCACCTTCCTTGTGCAGTCTCACAGCCTAAACAGAACATTCCTAAGCTATCTGGATAAGGGAAGAAGAGGTGGGAAGACTATGAATAGTGCCATCTCCAAAGCAGAGAAAAATGCTTCAGCATTACCATCCTTTTATCCCTACTCTTATTCCATATCATTTAACCAGTGATCTGTCTGCCAGCCTGGAGCCTCTCTTATTTAATAGCTGTTTAGTCTCTTTAAGAGTCTAAAGAGTAAGTATTCCTGCCAAAATCCCAACAGATTGTATCAACCAGATCCCCCTTCCTAGCACACTCTTGTCTCCTACAAAGATATTTAATAGATTTCCAAAGCAGACTTCACCTTAAAAGAACCGGTGACTCTTATCCCCACACGCAATGTGTGCATCTGCCCTGGCCCTCAGCACAGGAATGAATTTCTACCTCCAACACCACGAGACAAACGTTTCACCAGAACCTCCTTCAGCATAAGGTCACAAATTTGTGGGGGGTGGTGAAGCAGTGCTTGATTTGGAAAGAGAAATCGAGCACCCACTTCTTTTATTTTGTCAAAAGGAACAACAACAACAAAAAAAAAAAGGCAATAAAAATTCATCTTGGTGAAGAAGAGAGACAAAGAGCCCATCCAGCCTCCTGTGAGTGCAGGGAGACCTCTCTCCAGTGGCAGGGAGAGCACATCCTGCTTCACCTGGCAGCCCTGCCAAGCGCCGGCTGGGAAATAAGCACCTTACGTAACGGCGTATTTTCAGCACTACACACAGAAATGCTGCCTCTATCCTGCAGAAGGTATTTTTGGATCTGCCAAAACGCTACTGTGTTCTTCCAGGGCTTTGCATTCTTCTGCTCAGAAATTGCATAATCTGATGCCATAGGAAATAAGTGGTGTTGCATAATGACTCTCGTATGGGCTGCAGGGACTGCACGTTCCTGCTGGAGAGCAGCCCTGCTCCGAGCCCAGGTGCTTTGGGAGAAGGGGAGCCCACGAGCCACCTGCCTCTGGGGAGCAGGGGAACAAACCAAGGACCACGCAGTTCCTTCACAGAAATCAGCGTAACTGAGTCGCCCATTCGCTGTTTGCTCCCCTCCCCGTGGCTGCTGCACGTCGTGAGCTACGTGCGCATGGGGAACACCAGCAGCCCCACACGCCACGCTCTGGCACCTCGCTCGCCACCAACACCCTCCACCACAGGCCCATCAATCTATTGGAAAACATTCAGCTGGGATAAAGACAGACTAAATGCTGATTAGCCTTTTATACTAGAGAATTACTACTGAAATCTGCCTCAGATTTAAATGTAGAAATGACCTTAAGTTACATTCTCCTCCTTCTCCTTTCCAGCTGTCTCCATACCAGGAAACAACTTTTCAAACCCAGTCACAGGCTTCAGGCTCTGTTCTTTTCTCTTCATCCTTCCCAGTTCTGCACTTTTACCTCACTGACAATCCCTATGGTATTATCAATCCATATGTTGTTATATTACTATATAATTACAATACGTTATTACTATATAATCACTGTACATTATTACTATATAATTACTATATGTTGTTATATTACAATTACTAAATAACAACAACGGATTTAAGGATTCAAACTGAAATATTTTACAACAACAAAGACCAGAAAAATTTCCAGTTTAGTTCACAGAGGTCCTACAGCCCCGCTGACACTGCCACATGAAGGCACTAAATATTCCAGTCCTACCAACAAGCGGTATCTTGGAATTTCCCCCCCTCACAGAACTGAGACAACCCTGTTTTCCTCCAAAGAGTAGCATTTAAAATAATTAATGTCTGAAAGACCTTTGAGGATGGAGATCAATATCACAGTGCTGCTTTCAGGAATCCAGTGAATGAATCAAAGTCTCCCTTTAATTCACGTGAGGTGTCAGACTGGTCTCAGGTAAACTCACTCACTCCCACGCTTGTTTTTATTTTTATAGTAGATATGAATTATTCAACATTTGCAAAGCACATTCGACATGTAAAAGCTACTCACACAAACTTCTCAGCACTAAGAGCTTATGTGCTTCACACCCAGTATTAAACTCAACAGCTCTCCATGGAAGTACAACAACTCCTGGGGTAGGTGCGGTGCTCTGGCCCCTGTCACCCCACACCAGGTCCCAGCCTGGGTGCACCTGCTGGGAAGGGGAAGGACACTCGAAATGCAGCTGGCAGATCTCAGATGGGAAATGACAGCAGTACGAAGTTGTATTTAGCAAGCACCATACACGAGCAAAGAGGATTACTCCTCGACAGAGGCAGCACAATGCCCCGTTCAGGAGCCTCTCGTAAGCCTGTATTAGCGACAGCGCGGGGTTAGAGGTGTGAGCCTGCTCCACTACAGCTTTACGTGCTGCTAACACACAAACAGCACAGCCCTGGGGCTGCATCCCAGAGGAGCTCCTGAGGCCTGGCACGGCTCGTGCCACCCAACCCTGCAGAGACCAGCACTCGGCACGCCCCAGCTGGATCCCTCTTGGGCTGCAGCTGATGGCCCAACAACACCCGAGGATCTCCTCAGGCACAGAAGGAGGGTGAGGCTGGACCTCCTGTGTTTCAGCAGGAGAGTCACAGCTGCATTACTGATTTTGGTGTCCTCCAGAAGGTAACAGAGATGGGGGACTGGAAGGGACAAGCATCCCTGGAATGCACAGAACGTCCGCACAGAGACCTCCATTCCTCCAGCCCACCATGCTGGGGAAAGTCCAGCCTCCCAACCCTGCCAGGACTTTCTCCTTCCTTCCCTAACAGCACCTCGGTGCTACGTTTACCAACAGCTCCAGAGGGAACAACGGCTCCAGAGGGAACAGCACCAACAATCACAGCTTCACCAGAGGGTTACAAACCACAGACTTTACACAGACAAATCTGCTCTTCCTCCGGGCCTACACCCAACTGTTGCCAAAGCCTTGAACCCCCTCCAACCACCAACTTCTCAGCTGAAGTTGTAGCAGGGAGAGAGCACAGAGGTTAAAGCACACACTGAGTATTTATAGGGGTGGGAGTAACTACACACAGAGCTGCTGCTCCTGGCCCAGCCACAGCTGCCAACTTGCTATTCAGCGCTAAGTAGCCTGTGTTTTGGGTGAAATATTTACCCCCCCACTCCCCAGGAGATGAGAGTGATTTGCTGCAATGTCACAAAACAGGAGCCTACAAAAGCCTAAGCCCCCGCACGGGAGGTATTTGCCAAGGAGGGATAAAAAACAAAGTCCCATAAGCTGGACAGGGCTTGGTGAAGTGCCAAACTCCTGAGAGCTTCAGAGGTAGCATTTGCCTCAGCCGACTCATTTGGATTCAGCTATGGCTGAGAACTCACTGGAAGTTGTACAAGCAGTGAACCTGCTGCTGCCTTCCCCCACAGGGATCTCAGGTGAGAGCTTGGCTAAAAGGCTCAATGCACCTTCCCCTGCCTGCCCTGGCTCCAAGGACCACAGCTGAAGGGCAACCTGCACTGATTTAAAATCTGTTCACACAAGCCATGCCAGATTTCTTCTATTTTTATATTAAAAAAAAAAAGCTTTATTTACTAACTCTGCCATTTTGAGAAGCCCTACTCTTGAAAATCCACTCCCCACATCTCAGTTGCAGACAGCCTGGAACAGGTACCAGGTGGAACCAGCTCCAGCCTGATCAGCCACCATCTCACATTTGCTATTAAAAAAAAGTCCTAAGAAAACAGGAGACACTTAAAACTTTTCTTATCCTGCCACTGCTTAGAGCAGACCCACGTGTAAATAACTCCTAATTGTGAAAGGTCTCACCCAGGCAGAGATTTTCAAATAAATCATTAATCAATTTTCTGATGCACTGGAGATAAGCCACTTTCCTACTCTTTACAATAGGAGACAAAAGGAGGAGGTTAAAAATGCAACCAAAAAAACCCCAAACATGATTAAACCCTATAGCTGAGGAACAGTGGGAGTCCCTACCATATATTCTGTGCTAGAAGTTACTTGCTAATTCCAGGCACAGGGGTCAAAATGAATGCCAGCTATAAATTTAACTATCGGGCAGCAGGGGACAAAGACAAATCTGAATGACAGGACCGTTCTAGATCAAAGACTCAGACTGGAGGCCCCAAAGACAGGAAACAAAACTGGTGTTAGAGCAAAACAAACAAACAAAACCCCCACTACATCAAAATCCGGATTTATTTGTGTTTCTCAGCGGAAGGCTGTCACAGACAGAGGTTCAAAGGGCTGCCTCTCTCTAGAAACAAAACCCGTATACATTCAGGAGCACAACAAAAAGGATAGTGACAAAAACTTCTAAACCCATGACAGCTCTGCCCTCCCCATTCTAGGGTATCCCAAGGTGTCTGTGGCTACCCACACAGCAGGTACTGTGGAAAGCGCCCACATTTCCCAGCATCACCCATCCCACCAACTGCATCTCTCTCCTTTCAAACATTTTCATATTTTCTCCCTCAAAATTATTGATCGAAATACATTCCTTCATCTTCTCATGACTTCTACTGAACAGATTGCCTACTGCTAAAATCAGTATATCCAAACACATGGGCCTGATGTCATCTTTCTCCAGATCTACTTAAAATATCCCATTTTTCATTTACTTAAGGGAGACATGTGGTTTGATATGTTTAAGCTATTGCAGCACCTAAACCACCCCCCAAAACAAAAATAAAGAGCAGCTCTTCTTTTCATTGGGAGAAAACATGACATCATGCCCATTCAGGTGAGCAGGAATATGACAAATCTTGCCCCAGTGAACAGTATCGTTAACTGCAAAGGTACTCCCAGCTCCCTCATTTATTAGGAAAATGAGGGGTGAAAATTGTGTTCAGCACATCAGAGACAGCTCAAACTGCTATTTTCAATAATACAGGAGCAAATTCCTACCCAGCTGACTGAAAGAAAAACGCACCTCCTTCATCTCAGAAATAAAATTAAATTATTTATCACTGTAACACACAAGAGGAATTGTTTGATTAGCCCACAAGGAAAAAAAAAAATACAATTCCCCAAAAGGCAAAAATTACAATTCTGCCTCTTTACACTATCTAGTAATTCTTATGTCATTGCCTGTATATTCCATTTATATCCATTCTCCATTGCCATTCCCTTCCCCTTTAAAAGGGGGGCACAAGAAGATAACGTGCAAAATTGCAAGTGAAAAATGTCCAGCACACCGACAGGCAAAGGCCAGGCCAGCTCTCGGATTCATATGCAGTGATGGGTAAATTAAGGTTTCATGTTTCCTCTTCCCTTTCTCAGCATCATTTTTTCAGCCCTTTCCCATCACAAATGCAACATCCATCTGTCCTTCCGAAATAAATGGCGAAAGGGGAATGCTGACCATGAAACACCACACACAAACACACACCCCTCACAGAAACACATCTCCCCCCACATACTCACAAGGATGAAGGCTTCCTATGTGATGCTCCATTTTCTTGTTTTAAAAAGATGGAAGGCAAAAAAAAAAAATTTAAAAAAAAAAAAAAAAAAAAAGGAAGTGTTGCAAAATAAAAGGAAATTCCACCCACACAATCCTGCAGCCTGCTGCAAAGAAGCACCGAGCGTGCTGACGTCACGGATTCATGAATGGATGGAAATCGGGCTGGATGGATGGAGCCCGGCGGGGGCTGCGCACCGGCAGCGCGGCCGCCAGTCCCCGCCCGCTCCGGCAGCCCCCGGGAGCGGCACCGCGCCGGGAGCGCATCTCCGCGGCCCCGGTCCCCGCCGCTCCGGGAGCAGCGGCGGATCAAGTAACAGCCATCTGCCACGGCAACAGAACGCACTCGGCAAGCAGAAAAGGAGTTCATCGCCGCCCCGGCTTCTTGCGGGATTACAAACCCTGCGTATGATTATTAAAATAACTAAATATAAACATGCACCGGGAGGAAGAAGCAGGGAGAACAATAGGAGGCTTGTGTTTGATTAGCGATGCAAAAGCGCCAGTAAAATAAAAGCAGGAGCATTAACAAAATCCCACATTCAGCTCCAGTCAAACCTTGCCGGCAGCGGGCGGACAAGCTCACAACCTCAGGAACATCCAGGAACAAAGATCAGAGCAGGCAGAGTTTCACACCCGGGGCTGCGTGAGGGATGGTGGGCACAGCACCCACGGATCCCAGCCCCCAGCCCTTCCCACGCCGGTTCCAATCCCAAGCCAATGGAATACACTTCACTGTGCAGAGCAGAGGAAGGACACCCAAACCCTTGGCAGAGTCCTGGTGACCGCCGGCGTGAGCAGCGGCGATTCACTTGGACACGGACAGGGAAGGAGCACGAGTTCTGCCTTCTTGTTGTATCTTTGAGGATACATGAGGCATGAGGCAGGGAATGGAGGGATGAGCACGACAAGGAATGAAGGTCAAGGATAACCTGGGCTGCAGGCTCTGCAATTACACCATCTCAGGGTTGACCAGAATTCATCAATTTGGCCTCAAACTCCTTATGAACAATTTGCAGCCTCAAAAATTATGAAGAGACAGAATTCCCATATATTCACCACACCTTTTCCCAGCCAGTAAGAAGCAATTATGCCAAAACAGGGTGTCCCAAAACTTAACTCTGGTGGGGCACATCTGAAAAGAACATCTGAGACAATGCCACCTTTCCTGACGGAAAGTGGGTAACATCCCAAAATAAACCAGGACTGGATGTAACAACACCACAGGTCTGGGCTGAAAAACCAAGGATTTTGTGCCTACTTGATCTCACATGAGCCAGCACCACCGATACCAGCTTCTGCAGAGGGAAGAGGAGGAGGGCTTGGATTTTGGACTGTGGTTTCTGAATTGAGATTTATAAATCTGGCCAGGGAAAATGAAAAGGAATGCAAATTTCTTATTACCTATTTTCAAGATCAAAGAAACCACGAATTTAGTTTTGCTTTAGAAATAGCTCTTCTTTAAGAGCTAAAAGTCACCAAAGCACAAGATTTCTGCTCAGACAATGCCAGTGCTGCAGCCTGAGCACTCCTGTACCCAAAGGGAAGCAGGAGTGGAGGGATGGAGAGAGAGATCTCTTCTCCAAAGGGATAACTCCGTGTCCCCATTTCAAATCCCAGCTGCACCTGCTTTGACTCCCCGCCTTCCCTTCCCCTCCAGAGCCCAGCACTCGGCTTTACACCACCATGGGATGGAAACAGCTTCCAGATTTCCCTGGCATTCTCAAAACAGATAAAAATGTTAATTTACTCTCTTACCCTAAAGGGATCAATTCAGGAACTAGAAGGGGGAAGCACAGTAGCACATGTAAGAAGCGAAAGAAAAGGAGAAATATCGCTATAGAATAAGAAAAGTCAGAATAAAAATAGAAAGGAAAATAATTTTCAGAGGTTTCCAAGGGTTAATTGCGGCGACATTAAAAAAAAAAAAAAAAAAGCAGAGAAAATAAGTGTGAACAAAACCCCAGCAAGTTTCCAGGAGAAGAAAAGAGCTTGTGCATAGAATTTCAGATTTTCTTGTCCATGGTGGCTTGGTTCAGTATCCCAATACTCGACTTCATCTACGCCTCAACTGCTCGGGTTAAAATTTTTAAACACAAAGGTCCTGAATTTAATACAAGGTAATTTCTTAACTAATTGTGAAACAAAAAAAAAACCCCCATTGTCCCAAAACTGATGGCTGCTACACGATTATGTTATGTTGCAACCAGGTAAGTACTTTCATAGTACACATTACTCAGCTCTTTTGATAAGTAACTAAGTTGATCAATATCAGAAAGAGAAATTATTCTCCTCCCTCTCGCTCAGACAAAATCATTGGTAAAAGCAGGGAACTCAAGTATCAGATGCCAAATATAATTTGGCTCAGTATTAATGTGAAAATATGGGGGGAAATGTACTACATACAACAAGGGTGTAAGGTACTGAAAACCCAAAGTTCTTAAGGGACCACAAGAGCGCCAGTGAAAAGTTGACAGGCAGCAGGATTTCTGAAAGGAATTATGGGCAACCAAGTAACTAGACCAGTAGGAGAAGTAACAGGCCAAACTGATGGCAATGAGTGCAAAAAGAAAGCTAAAAGTATTTTTAAAAATGAACTATTCACTATATTTGAAAAATACAAGATAATTAAGTATTTCCAAGCCAATTAATAACTAATAGGAATGTTACACAGCATCTGCTAGGCATAACATTTCTAGTTGGCACATCCTATTGATTTGAGCCCAGTCTTAAAATAATCATTTAACAAGTTCTCTGATCCTGTGACCTTCATTTTTAATAAACTGGTGAAGGACTAAAATTGCAGAAGACTGAGAATACCAATATTATGCCAATATTCAAAAATAGCATACGTGGTTATTTGTAGGCCTTGGCAACTTGGGAAAAAATCCTAAACCAACCTTTGACAGAGAAGGATGGTTCTGCTGCCTCGGACCAAAGGCTGAGTTATCCCAGGATCCTGCCTCTGACAGTGGCCCATAACAGGCACACAGGGAAGCACAAACCCAAAGCAAATCCTTAACGCTTCCCGTGGCATATTCCACTGACAACAGCAGACAATTAGAAAAGAGATGGGAGTGACTCAAAGGTTAATTTCATAATTATGCAGCAGTAAGGCTGTTAATAAACCTACTCAGCACACTCTTGGAGGTACAAGAGGGACTGCTCTGTGAAAACTTCCTACCTGGGTGAGTAAATAAGTGAAGTGAGACAGCAAATGATTCTCCAGCGGGCAAACGCCTGGGTAAATATTTGCATAGATAAGGTGCTGAGAGGGGCATTTCATTGTCAAGTTCTAAACACCTGTGAAATCTTGAATCCACTCTTCCCAGCCCTAGGCACACATCCCTCTTGTGAGTGTCCTAACCTTCAGCAGTAAGTGGCTGACAGGATGGAAGGAAGGAAGGAAAAAATGAGAACCATAGAATCAGATTCTTGTTCATGCTGTCGTTATGTCCAGACCTGACCTAGTGCAAGTCACCTCTCTCTTTTGCAAGGAGCAAAGCTTCTTTGTTACATCCTTCCAAACTTGCTATTTACAGAGATTTATGACTAGACCCTATTTGATGCCCCAACATTCCAGAAATATCAGTTACAGGAGACTGGAATATTGTGAAAGAATTGAACATGTAACACAGTAGTATAGGCCAATTTATTTTATTCTTCTTCCTTTTCTTTGTGATTTTGCACCTCTCTTACACACTCAACAGGCCAAATACAACACAATTTTAAATCAATTGTCTCAATGGCACTTTACTAAGACCAGGAATGAAATTTATGTATTTGTCATATAGGATTTTATCCAGAATGTGCCCAGACCTGGGACTCTGAGAAGTCCTCCCTGCAGAGGCAGGTGAACAAGACTGTAATTTGACAGGACGAGCATTGAGAGCTGAGAAGTGTGACCAGAGGAAAAGAGAAAAAGCCCCAAAGTGGGACACGTGCAACCCCCAGACAAAGGTGAGCTGTAATTCCAGTCAGGAGCCCTGTTTGGAAAGGGGGTCTGTTTACAACAGGACAGCCCTGGTGATTTCAGACCCCATTCCTGAGTCGCCGCAGCCCAGAGCCTGTAGCTGGGAGATGAGTCCCACACAAATTAAGGGGTAAAACAAAGCTGGGGGTAGGTTTTGGTGCCCAAGTTGCTCCTCCCCAGGCAAAAGGGCTGTGCCCAGAACATGGCTCAGAGCCTCTCAGATCAGAAACTTGAGATCTGCCTCTGCTCTTTGAACAGCAGCTACAGTGAGCCACCAAGAGACCTCTGGGTCTGCTTAAAAATGAAAGCAGGGAGCTGGAAACAGGCACAGACTCACAGACCTGCGATATCCCAAGGGAAAGCTCCCCTTCTCACAAGTGTATTCCTAACAGCTACTCCAGAAAACTCACAGACACTTGTACCACCACTGCACAGTCTCCAAATCAAAGTACTACCAACTTCTGTTACCCAAAAGTGAGGTTTCTTACACAAAGCCACCTTCCACGCTGTTGCCTGTAGTGTTTTTCAGTGTGCTCTGCGAGCCATGATGGGTAGGAGCACATAACAATTACAGTGACTTCCTTTAACCTTGCACTGCCTTCAGCAACACTCCAGGAACCAACAATAAAGTAAAATAAAGACACTAAAGGCACTAAAAGACAATGACAAGGCAAAAAGCATTGCATGTTTAGGAGCGAGGTTCCTTTCTGAAGGAGTTTCTGAGTGGTTTCCCCTCCTGTTCCCAGGTGAGCCCTGCCTTTGGGGTTCGAGTCTGTAGTTTTAGGAGGAGACATAGCACTGTAGTGTTAAGAATATGCACTGATGAGGCTGGGAAAGCTCAAAAAACTCCATTTGCAGACTTTCATCTTCTGAAGGATGGCAGCCCAGCTCCTGAGACATGAAGAGAAGCTCTGGAATTCCATCAGGAGGAAAATGGTGCTACATAAGAGACATTATAGCTGCTGAAGGGACAGCTAATGCAGCAAGTGAACAACAGCCTCCCCAGACTGACAGTGGTGGTGGCCAGCTGGGCAGAGGCCATGTGAGAAAACCAGATCAATTTGTTCAGGGAAACAGGCACAAAATGATATTCCTCCCAGAGAACAGGCCAAAATCAAGTCTTCCAGAACAGTAATTAACTCTGATAGAGTTCCCAGCAGTGAGAAATACTGAAGAAAAAAAGTTTTAAAAGTAAATATTAATGAATAGCAGTTATCAGGGACACCTGTAAAGCCAGCTGAGCCACAGTCACTTCTCCTCTGCCAGGCGAGGAACCTGCAAAAAGCAATGAGACCTGACAATGAAGCCTCAGTATTAGTGCCATGTGGAAAGAAAAGTCCTATCATTTATGTTATTGCCACAAAAAGACATGCATAAATGGGAAGCTATTGCAGGGAGGAATTAATGAAATTGAAGAAGTGATTAAAAATGCAGTCCAATTCCCCAAGGTCAAGTGTTGTTCAGAGGAAAAAAAAAATCACCTGCATAAATATAGAAACAACTGCTGAGCAGCTGCACTGTAGATAAGGATTGGGGATGGAGAGGATCAGGGACTGAGCACAAATTATAAATATCCAGTTGTCACAAACAAGGCAACGTCTATCCATTGACAGGAACACAAATTGCTGTTCCTCTCACTTTTGATGAAGCCTTTGGGAAAGTCCACTTTTAGGAAAGGCTTGTCAGGAATGTGAGAAACCACCCCAGAACAACAAGCAAAGGCAGACAGGTCATCAGGTGAGCTCCGAGGGGTGGGGGAGGTAACTCAGGGAGGTGGCTCAGTCTGGACAGAGTGAAATGAGAAGCTAAGAATGAGATATGTTTCTATTAAATACAGAAACTGTTTCTGCAAAGAAAGAGGGAATTCATGCTCCACATCTGTGGTGAGCAGGAAAAGCAACACACTCAAAGTGCAACAAGAAAAAATTACTTAGGCTGTGAGAAGAACTTTTCTAAATGGTAAACAGTGAAGCACCAGCCTAAGGAACTTGTTTCCTCTACCAGGAAGGAAAAAAAAAAAATCATCTCACAAAAACTGTCCAGCAGTAGTGATATTGCTTTGATGGAAAAGATCAAGATGAACTTTTGGAACCTCTGAGGGATCTTCTGTGAAGATATGGAAGCACTGAAAGCTTTGCAGCAACAGCAGGAGCTGAAAAATTCCTCTGATCTCTCAGAGTGCAAGGTCTCACCAAATTAAATCTTTCTGTCCTTGCTACTCTTATACAACCCCTTCGAGGAGTATTATTCAGATTTTCTACCAAAAAACCTACAAAAACTGCTGAAAGCCCATTAAGATAGCAGAACTCAAGTCATGAGACTGCCAGAATAAGGCTCTATATTTAGTACCAACACTTTTCTCTGTAGTACTGTGATAAAGTTCCTTCAAGAAGAGTGGATCAGCTCTATGTAAATATTCTCCAGGCAAACAAAACCTGCTCAGCATCTTCCTCCCAGACTCGTGTCACCCATGAAGCTTTCAGAAGGTTTTGCTTCAGAGCTCACTGCTTCTTTTTTCCTCCCTCCCAAGGGACTTCTGCTCCCCCAGTGCTCACTGCAGACCCCAAGAGAGCCCTCTTGATCTGCGTGAGGTATCACGACGCAGAACTACTCACTCCATGAGTTGTGACAGCACTTTAAATAGTTGCTGTCATGATTAGCAGAATATTGGGGTTTAGAACACTGAACATGTCAGCAGTGGGGTTTGGTCCTTGTTTTCCAGCACAATGCTGGACACTGCAGTATGGTGGAGAAGGCACCCCAAGGGGGCCACTGCACAGCACCCCAAACATCTTCTGAATTAAACCACAGAACTGATCTTAAGGGACAACCAAAAGTCAAACAGACTTCATCCAAGGGGCACATCAGACTTCTCCAATGTCCTGATAGTCCAGCTCAAACCAGCAGCTTTGTATTGCACAGGATTTGCCCATCCAGGGAAAACCAGCACCCCAGTAGTAAATTCAAGTCATGGCTAAGAGAGGCTGACTGAAAGCCATGTCCAGAAGCACATCAGCTGAAGCATTAACCCTGGGACCTTCCAGGGCTTCACGCGAGTGTTTTATAACCTCCAGTCCTCTATAAATGTCACAGTCCCCCTTAGGGCCAGACCTTCCATCCTCAAGCCTCCTCTACTCACCACTGTCATACAGAGCACTCCCATATAGAGTGCCTTGTCTATTAACCACAAAAAATCAGATAAATTAGAAGCAGCAATGTCAATGAAGCAACTGATGAATTGTCACTGATGAAGCAAGGACAGGATGGTTCAAGCAACTAACTGCTTTCACTGAGATGGAACCAGGTTCAAATCAAGGGAGAATTCAATTCTTCAGCAAAATGCTTCACCTTAATTATAGCTTGTAACAAGAGACAGCCAGAATCTAAATATATGGATGCTCTGCCTCTACAGCACCCACCACTCCTCACAGAACGGGTAAAAAATTGACAGCTTTTATATTAAGAAACAAATCCCAAAATGTAGCTCCATCTCACATCTTCCTGCAATCCCACTCAGAGGCAGCTCAGGCACATCCTAAAATTACGTATCTGTAGCTTTCTCTGCATGAAGCACCCCTGTACAACAAATACCACACAAACGTAAAGAAAATGCGTAGAACAAAACCATTTTCAGTCTCCTCGAGTGAAACAACCACATTTTCTTGCACTACACAGATATCCAGCCACTAACTGAAGAAAACTCTAGCTAATTTTATAGACAAGAATACATGATTTTTCAACCAGCATCGACAAAGAAAACAAGAAACTGTTTTTCACATATTCTTCTAAACTTAATTCCCCAAAGCTTACAGAGTTTTTATAGAATTTGTGCCTTTTCAGTTCTTCATATAGACAGATATATGTGGTTTGCTAACATACAAGTTTTACAACTTAAGTTTTAATACATAAAATAGATGTGGTTACACTAAAAAATTGCATATATGACAGAGAATCAAGAGATTATATATTCCTAGGAACAGCAATACCCAAAACAAACCACGAATCTCTGCGTTTCTGGAACTTTGCTGGCGTCTCTACTCCAGCTCCAACAGCCTGGATTCCTCTGAGAATCTGCATTCTCCAGCCAATCACCAGGGAAATACCATGAAAAAGTACTTATAACAACAGAAAATAACATCCTAAAGCTATCCCCTCACAAAATCAACACACCTGATCTAAGAGATTCAAATGCTTTCAGACTCCAAGTCATACAGGAAAATGTAAACACTAAGATTAACTTCAGCTCAGTCCATGCCCACACCCCTGTGGCACTTGTCCCTTCCGATTACTCCCGTGGGAGCTGGATCCCATCGGGTCTCTGCAGGGACAGCAGGGAAATGGCTTTGGGCACAACATCAAAGGAGGTGGTGAACTCAGCTCATTCCAGCCTTAGAAAGGGAAGCGTATTTAGAATTTAAGGACAACTGCAGGAGTGAGCACGTTATCTTTTGGGATCTCTTTGAGTTTCTGACGAGTTACTACGATTCGATTATCAACAACTGCTGGTACCTGATCATTGTTCCAGATGCACTGGAAGCCCATGTCCTCTTGGCTCACTGCACATGTGCCTCCTCTTCAAGTCACAGAAATCAAGCTGTCCTCGGAAGGTGCACCATGGGTAACACTCACGACAGTCCAGCGCTGAATTCTTCTCTCTAGAAAGAACAAGAAAGCTCAGAATCCTGCTGAAGTGTATTGAAAAAATGCTCCCAAGATCAACCCAGCACAACCCCTCAGCACATCGTGACGATACGTGGCACATTCGAAGGCAGCAGAGAACATCCAAAATTAAGTATGCACTTTCAAAAAGAAGCTGGAAGTAGAAAAATACCTCAACATATTTAGTACATCCTTTCTTAGCACAGGCACACACTCTGTAATCCTTTTATGGTACAATTTTAATCTAAATTAAGCAAGCAGCTCCAGTAAATAGCTCAGAGCTTTCCACATCACAAAATTACATCAGGATTTGATTAGTCTGTAAAATAACATACTTCAAGGTAATCTATTAATGATATTTTACACTTAATTTTATACCCAAACTCCAAGCTATTTGTTTTCCTAATTTTAAGCAAATTTTAGGAAGAGCATAACTTATTACAGTCCTCCTACGTACATACAACTCACAATATCATTATTCCTGTTACTACCAGAAACATGCAAGGAGAGAGAGAACAACTACTGAGACTCTCAGTCCTGAGCCCACTGCATCTTTTTTCCACCCCCCTGCCCCCCTCCCCTCCAAACTTCACAGGCTGCAAGACTTAGCCCAGCTCTTCATAAAGATAAATCAACACCTTGAAATTAGAGAACTTTAACGCAAACACTAAACTACGTGGTCTTAAAAGAGTTTCTCTCTACCCACACCTATTGTTTTCCTTATATCCTTCAGCATCCTTCAGACACAACCAAGCTACTACCATACTGAGGAAGAGGATTAAAAATACCCTAGCACCAGTGTCTTGCCAAAATTAAGAGCCTTTAGACAAAAAAGATCCATGTGGCACCATCTGCCTCACATTCTGCACCACAATTCAGCTGCTCTCAAGGCCACTCCCAATGCCTGGGAAGTTCAGCACATTCCCAATTTTTTGCTGAAGTAGCAGCAAGGGCCAACTGTATTTGAGAAAAACACTTAAGTTTTGTTCACCACTGTCATTTCATTTTAGGTCTCTCCTTGTCTTTGCTGGTTTGCCACAAAAACAGGACAGGTAATTCCACATTCCCAATAAGGAAAAGCTTGTGAGGTCCAGGTTAGGCTCCATTCAGAGGCTCTGTTTGGGCAACAGCAGGATGATGATATAGCAATATTCTTGCACTGGAAAGTACTAATTCGCAGCCTCTGTGGCCCCACACCAGCCCTGCATTAACTGTTTTAATTACAGAACAATTTCCAAATAAAAATCTAGACTAAACATACACGCATTTTAACAGTTTTATTAGACAAACTTTATCGTTTATACTTTAATATATTAAAAAGGTAAATATTTGCCTTTGTTCACAAGGAAATTACATGGTTCTACTAAATCAATGGAAAAGCCTCAAAAGCCAGTAATTTTAATTTTTAGCACTATTTTAAGACAGGAATGGTGCATGTAAACACAAGGTTTATTTTCTTGCTTAAAAAAACAAACACTGTAAGCAATACTACAGATGAAACAATAATAAAGATTGAAAGAATCAAAACCACACAAGAACAGGAAAAAATACATTGGAATACCTTATCCTTGTAAACACAATTCACATACATACATAGGAGACAGCAGAGAAAATTGGAGAGATGTTCATAAAAAACATGAGACACCAGATGCCCAAAGTTGGCCAAATGCCACTGGAATAAATTACTGCAATTCACACGAAAAAAAATACAGCTTTTAAGGACAGGTTTGAAACCACCATTTGATAACTGGCAGCCAAGGTGGGAATGGTCAGTGCCTAAATGGGAAGGGACTTGTGGGGCCGGAGGACTTTCAGCACCAGAGGAGTTCAGCTCTTCCTGCAGTTCCATTTACCACCACCTTTATAGCCTTCGACTGGCTTTCAACACTTACTTCCCACATCCAACCTGAAAGATTGCCTCTGCAATCCAGTCCAGAAGCCAGCATGGTGTGTGGCAGCTTCAAGCACTTAAGAAAGCACAAAAGCACTTACTCACTGGGTGAAAACCGTTAATGTGAACAGGACAGACCCAAAAGCCAAAGGTGTGCAACACAGAAATCACCCCAGGTTAATCGTTCCTCACCTGGGAACAGGGTTACAAACACACCTGCTGATTGGATTTTTTTTTTTCCTCTTTAACATAACCATTGTGGACCCAAAGAATTCTTTCAATCTAGTATTTCTCATCCTACCAAAATACCAGCAGAATGCTGAGTATTTGGATTCAAGTGCAAACCCCTGCAGATGGATTTTTGTGTAAAGAACTGAACAAACAAAACATTATTTGCTTCGAAATTCTTCTACTTGTGGTGAAAGCCGAGCTGTGCTGAAATCAATAGGACTGTTGGCATTGTTTTCAACTGAGCTGGAATTTCATTTCCTGTGCCCCACTTCAGATCTGCTAAAAACCACTAGAACACAGTTTTGACCTTTCACAACAACATCTATAGCTCAAAATAAAGCGTTTTGTGCAAAATAAATACTTGCAGGGCAGGTTACATAAACAGCATGAAAGCAGCAGCTGTGGCTGGTTCCTTCAGAGAGCAAACTTTGCCCCCAGCCTGGCTGCTCTGGATTAATGATGTTCCTGTTCCATCCCCAGGCTCTGAAGCCTTGGGAAGTCCCTATCCCAACTCAGCAAGGTGGGAGAGTTTGTTATTTTAACTGTTGGCTGATAACAGCTTATCAGCAGCTTTTCAAAGGTTAAGCTCAACACACATGCATGGCAAAAGTGCAAGGCAAAGAGAAGGGAAATGTTGAATTAGTGCTCCCTCTCCTCCTGCCCCTGCAGCA
Organism: Struthidea cinerea; assembly: GCA_013397865.1. NCBI lineage: Eukaryota > Metazoa > Chordata > Aves > Passeriformes > Corcoracidae > Struthidea > Struthidea cinerea. The sequence goes on from VZTI01002517.1 coordinate 508,624, forward strand.
AGGGACAGAACGCTCTCATAACCCACCACCTGCTGCAGCGCCAGCAAAGAAACTTCAACCAAAACTCCTGTTTGACTGAAAATGTCTGAGAACCCAACAAAGTGCTTTCTTTCAAAGGAGGAGCTTGCTTTGCCTGCTGCATTCCCACTGGCTGCCACACAGCGTGGAAAAGCTAACCAAAATCTTTAAGTTTGGCCCTTAAATACAAGGCAGTTTTATTACTGCTGCCAAATTTATCACTGACACCAAGCTCCATGACAACTCACTGGAAAACAAAAACAAAATAAAATCTTCAATTTAGGGCATGCTATGGTTTTTATTTCTATCCCAACCACGTTACTGAACTGTAAAGGGCTGATGCAACCTTAAACCAGAAAAAAAAAAAAAGCCCAGTTACAGACTCATTACTAATTCATCCTGGCTGAAGCTGCATACCAGCAGCTGCTGCCTCTCTCAATTAACAGCAAATATTGAACAGTATTGTCATTTAACGGTGTTTACTGCCTGCTGCCCTGTCCACTGCTGCATTTTCAAACGCTCTGGCACAATTCAAAGCATCAACACTAATAAACAGAGCTTAGTTTAACCCCTTACGTATCAGAGCAGAGCTCACAGCAGAAGTGTTTTACTCGCTTCCTACGTTCATTAGGTGCCTGGCAGAAGCTGAAGCCCAAGGATGCAAGGTGCCACCAAAATGGTATTTGTAATTCAGAGGCCCACGGGGTGCTTGGCTTCTACAGAGGGCTGAGCACAAGTGTGAAAAATGATGGGAGTAACTCCAGCAGAGCAGCTCTTTAGGAATTATTGCCAAAAAGTTGAAACAAAAGAGGAGAAAGAGGAGGAGACCACACATTCAGCCTCTGCTGTTGAAGATTTAGAACAATAAAAACCCAAAACAAATGGGGGAAAAAAATAAAAATAAAGATAGAGCCATTCTTCAGGGAGAGCATACCAATGCTGTGACTCCTGATGACCCTATCTCTGCACAGGGGAGTCATAAGATCCCAAATTTGGACCTCCTTTCCCTCTACTGTGCCCACACAGCTGCCTTTTGGCCAGGCTGGGTTTGAAGTAAATGATTATACAAGCAGTGCAGCCAGAGCAAGCAACTGGAAGTGCAGCACTGCCACGCTGCCTCCGCAGGTACTTCCGTGCCCTGCCTGCTCTGTGGTGTCAGGTTGGCTGTACAAGGGACTGTACAGATTCTACATTTCGTTTCCACGCTGTGTTCCCTGCACATCAGTGGGGGGAGCATCTCCAGGCTCTCCTATGAGCCCACTGCCAGCTGGGCCAGGGCCAGCGTGTGGATACCAAGGACCTGGGGAAGGGAGGGGATGCTGAGCCAGCCCAACTCGGCTGCAAGGTGCACACTGGCAATTTAGATACAACGAGAAAAGATGGAGCAGCTTCTGTACTGCATTTATTAGAGTAGAAGCTAGGATAATGCCATTCCAGCTGCTCCTGAAATTGGGGGAATCCAGTTATTTCTGAGGTACTGGACCTGCGTTCTACCCCTTCTGCAGAGGGAACAAAGCATGGGAGCTCCAAGGAGCGATGCTCTGAGGGCTTATCAAATACATGAGGGAATGGCTTGGAAAACTGGGCAGGTGAATGCAGGCCCAGGCTCTGGCCAGGGCTCTCTGTGAACAAACTGTCCCTGGGTCAGCATCTGGCTGCAAGTCCCCTCATTTCCTCAGGTCCCTCTGCCTGTGCCCTGCACAACTCCAACACCCAGCCTGGTTTGCTGGGAGGATTCCTTCCCTCCAGGTTCCCCCAGCACCTTTGTGCCCATGGGGTCTGAGGTGCTCAGATATATTAGGTGATATGACTAATACCTGCCATCTGCTCGTTGTTACCTTCCCTCTCCTCTCCTGAAGAGGAGTCAGCACTAAAGTGCTTGTTCTACTCGATCTATTTTAGGAGCGTGGGCTTTCAGCATCCATGCAGCACTGCTTAGAGCTAGAAAACTTAAATCAAAGATGTAGACCATGCTCTGGCAGGGAAAATTGAGCACTAGGTCCTGTAAAAGTCTCTGGCAAGGCTCAGGAACGACCCTTTTTTTGCAGAAGCGTGCCCAAGGAACAGAACTATCGCCCAGGTTTCACTCCAGGCCACAGAGCAGGGGCAGATGAGATCCAGGCCTTGGAAAGCATCCCACTGCTCTCCATGGAGACCAAGGCAGCCAACACAGCTTGGAGCGTCGACAGGCAACGTGCTGCAGCACTGGGTTATTCCCTGCTTCCAGGAGTGAGGAGCTCCCACCCAATCACACCACCTGGGAACAGAGCAGGGAACAGAAACAGGTACCGGTAACCGAGGGCACATCTCTGCCCATCAGACTGGGGGGAAACCTCCACTCACAGGGAATATAAAGCATTGCTTCTACCAACAGCTGCTCCCCGTATGTCATGGTCAAGGGAAAAAAGCAAACTGGGCACACAAAAGAAAAGATGGGGAGAGAGGCGAGTGGAGGATAATTTGATTTCACTGTATTTCTTAGAGGAGCTGCATCAAAATGCAAAGAAAAGAATCATCATAGTGTAGGAAGCTGAAAGATTTGAGATGGAGCAGTGAGGAGTCTCTGGCCCCATAAATGTTTAATTTGAGCAAAGCAGCAGATTAGTAGTAAGCACAGTTCTGCTGCTGTTGCTGAACTGCACACTCCTGCTTTGATTTCTAGATGACGCACAGTGAGAATGTAAGTACAAAAATAAAATAGGAGAAAAGCACCAGGGAGATTTTCATACCTGGCACTACAGACAGAGCTGCACAAGCCAGCAACACACTCGGCTCCCTCCCTTCTCTCTGCTCAGGGCAGCAGCACGAGGGTGAGCAGCACACATGGAGCTCCAGAGTGCTCCCAGCCCTCGAGCTCCCAGCTCTGACAGCCCAACACAGTGCAGGGGATAACAAGAGCTACTGCACCGCACCTGAGGAAGCAGCCAGGGCTGCAGATCGCTGATAAAAGGCACCACCACGCTGCCTGCTAAGAACACTGTGAAACTGGAGAACCACAGAAGGAAGATGCACGTGGAAACACTGAAGAAAATGGATCCCCAGGCCCTGGGAGCAGAAAAAGGACCCTCCTGGAACTGTTCCTCTTGCAAAACTGTCCCTACAAGGACTTTCTCTCTGGGCTCCTTTCCTAACAAATAAAACTTACCAGTAAGGATCATTCTTTCCCCATCAGTTCCTTGAGTTATTCCCATCCCACTCAAAACAGTAAGCTCAGATTGGTTAAATAAATCCTGAAGAAAAGTTGCTAAGTGGTGTTTCTTCCTGCCTAAAAAGCAAGAACAGTCTGAAAAAGAAATAAATGCATCCCATGACCCCTGTGAGATCTCCAGCTCCATTCTTCCTCCCTTTCCTGCTCTTTACTTCCCTTAGACTGCCACCTGATCACCATTATCTGCTTCTTTCCCCTCCACCATCAGAGAGAAGCCTATTTCCTTTCCCTATTTATATCTTTCTCACCTTAAACTTCACTCTTTTTCCTGCTTCTATATCCACTTGCTGAAATTCAGACAACTCCTCTGCTGCCTCCACCAGCACATCTAGTCTTCCTCCCAGTCTGCAACCCTAAAGAGAAACATGGCTTCACTAAAACCAAGCACAAAGGTTCAGTTACACCCCGATTTTACCCCAGCAGCACAGCTGTTTTGTTGGAATTATGTCACTTATCCCAAAGCCAGCTATGCCCAAGAACTGCCTGGACAAGCTCAGAATGAGAGCAGGAAACCCTCTGGCTCAGCCTTCCTCACTCCCCGTAGGAGGGCCTGATCCAGCTGAACACACTGGTAAGGTAGGGAGTAGTGCACCACAGATGCTACTGAAATCTGTCCAGCCTCTGGAACGCCTCCACACGACAAGTGAAGGTCATCCATGAGTACAGATTCTCTCTTTTAAAAGGATGAACAGATTTAAAAACATATACACTAGTGTTCTTGTATTTTGCACTCTCCTCAAGGCTGGGAGTGTATTTGAGAAAGTGACCATGAGATGCAACTCCAACAAGTGGTTTTCTGCTTGTGAAAAAAATTAGGAGGAAACAGAAACCCACAGCACAGCCCCGATTAACCTCCAAGGACACAACCACTCATTGCACGTACAGACACGTCAGAAGTCTCTTTTTCGCTGCATTAAGCTCCTGGGGAAAAAAACTTGCAATGCCAGGAGAGCACCCAGGATTCTTCCACACACACCTGACACAGGAAGGTATCACCTCTGATAAAGCAGGACCTCAATTGTCCCTGCTGGCTGCTCTGGATTTTCAGCTTCCCAAAAGCTGATGTCATGGCATTTCTCCTTGCAAAACAATGACCTTTGCAGGCCTCTGGAGAATGAAGCCAAGTCCAACACTAAAGAGATACAGATGACAAGGAAAATACTGCTGTGCCCTGCTACTCAAATGACAGGAGACATTAAACATTTACACTGACACATCATTATATGATTCTACTGTTAACTGCAATCTCCTGTGACACAACCACGGCATTTTTTCTTATGAGACCTCCCTCTGGATATACAAGATAGATGGCACTGAGTAAGGGAAGCAGTCCCATCTCTCACCAAACACTGGCTGGTGACCTCACCCTCGTATTGTACCAAGGCTGCAGAAGGGAGAACACCCCAAGGAAGCAGCTCCTGGACTGACTCAGAGAACACCTCAGGAGTTCAGCCAGTCATGCTTTGTGCCAGGGAGGCTGCCTCCTTACCAGGACCGAGGTGACACTCCCCAGACCAGCACCCTCTGCCTCAGAGGAAAGCACAGACACATTAAATAGCTTGAGCCATAAAAAAACCCATCAAAACCTTCTTCCAGCCACCACCAGAGCTGCATTTTACATCTTGCTTCTCACTGGAGAGCCAAAAGGAAACCTCCCTCACCTCCAGCTGACAGCAGCAGCTCCATCCCTCCAGGACAGAACCAGCTGTAAATATTGGCTGGAAATACCTATTCCCACTGGGGACTGGCAACTGTCTGTAATTGCTGGCAGCAGGGGGGCCAGGGGAGCCTCTCTTGTGCCAAACAGCAGACAAAACGAGCCAAAGAACAAAACAATGCCACCCGCATATACTGCAATACCTGGACCTACACAGCACTGACAGGGCTGTGTCTGTGTTTAGGCTGAAATGAAAAAACGTTAGAACAGCTATACTAAAGTAAACTACTAAAGCTGCAAAAAGCAAAATGACTGAAAAGATGCTCCGTCCTTTATGCTGTAGATCCAAGGTGAGGAAAGACCACAAGGGTATGCGACCAGAACATCAGAGAAGGATCAAGGGCCTGCAGGTGGACAGTGGTCCTAGCAAAGATTTTTCCATGAGTATTACAACACTGACACAGCTCACTCCACAGATACAATCTCAGCTTGCTAGAAATGCATTTCTGACCGAGCACAGTAAAGAAAATACACACCATGAGCAGAAGACCCAGGTTAATCAATGCTCTGTGTGCGTAGTTCAGCCACATCAATATGGACTGTAAGATAATTTTCTCCATTTTCTTCAACCAGAAAGCATTCAGGAGTTCATTTAAGTTTTTCATAAGAAATTCTTTACACAAGCTGACCAATAAACCAAGGTTTGGGAAAAACAGACAACTATTAGAATTCTACAGTGGGACAGTATTTTCTACTCCTACCAGACATCTGTGTAAGCTGGGTTGCAAACCCAAAAGTCAAAGCTACCTGCTGACATGGACTGGTTGACTGACACTAGGACGACCAAGAAAACAGTAAAAGGAGCACCCAGAAGAAAGGTCAAAAGCCAATTCAGTGTGTCTTGTGAAGACTAGACAAAAGTTTATGCAGGAGGAAATTTCTGGCTGGCATACAAATGTGAACTAATCCCTGAGAAACTGCCCAGTTCACCTGCTGAGGACCTGCCAGCCATTCCATAGGAAGACAAGATGAATTTGTAACCTGGTAAATTTAAGGCTGAAGAGATGGAGAGCAGTAGCAGGTGGCCTTTGATATCAAGGTCTTTGCTATTGCAGCTTCAGTACCTTCCCTTGCTCCAGGCAATCACTTGATATCACATTGCTCCCAGAAAGACCAAATTCTACTTAAGAGGTTGCAACAAAGCTCAGGAAACATTTTCTCTCAAAAGACATCTTGGGAAACTGAAGCAATCAGAATGATGAGGCTTTTTGCTCCTGCCAAGTGCCCGAGGTAACAAAGGTAATCAAAATAAAGGCACAAAATAAGACTCTGACTGTAGATGGTCAGCGTCTAATACAGGGATGATATTTCCGGGTCGGATTTTGTGAATATAATCATCTGAGATGACAAGAAGAACAATTTCCTTCAGCACATGAGAGCAGCTTGCAGAGAAGAAAAGAACACTTAATGGTCCCTCCTGCCTCCCCTCTGGGTTTGCCTTTACTCTCCTCTGTAACAAACAGGTTGATCACACTTCTTCCCTCCCACGTGCTCCATGGGGAGGGAGGCACTGCAGACACAGGCTCCTTGCTCTCAATACTTTAAAAGCAAACGTGTGGTGCAGATAATGAATCTCAACTACACAGGAACATATGTATTTTAACCTGAAAACCACAGAAATTAACCGTGATGTTGCAAAATATCGACCAGGGAGAGAGAGGGAAGGGATTGTATTTTTACCCAAGTGTGGGAACAGCTTCTCTTGCTCCAGACACATCATCAGTTCAGAATGGGTAGAAGTATGTTCTCTAGGCCCTGCAGTGTCTCCTGGAAGCCTGAACACACTGGTCCATCTGTCTGTGGTCATCCCAAAGCCGGGCAAAGGGCAGGGCAGCACAATGGAATGAACTGCTCAGGAGTATTGCATTCAACACTCCCTTGGCCAAGGGAATAATGGAATGAGGTACGGAGGGTTCTGAAGCCAGACTGCTAATAGGAGAATAAGGATAAAGCACTATCAGAAATTAGCCCTGAAGATCAATCCTCAAGCTCAATGCTGAGTTAGCTCCTTGCAAAGAAGAGCAGAGCAGAAGATCTCCTTCAGCAAGGAGCCCATTTCTTCTCACAGGTCAGTTATTGATCATCACCTTGGACTAGAAGGCCATCAGCCAGAAAACATAATGGTTCCTGCTCGTGGCTACTGAGCACACAGCCTTCACAGCTGCAGCTGCATGTGGGACTGCTGTCTAACACCACAACACCTTCTCATTCCTCCCAGTTGTCTCGTTACACTTGCAATCCCAAAAGAGACTAGAAATTCTGCTTCCTGAGTAATTCCCAGTGAACCACCACAGGGTGCTGCAGAGAGAAGGTTAAAGATGCCTCTCACACAATCCCTGTCGAGCTCTTGGTCCTTCAATATTCTGCTCAGAAATGTTACTTCTACTGCAGTGTCACAATCCAGCACCTCAAGACACGACAGGAGAGAAATACACCTTAGGAAAGGGTGGGAAAGGTACATTAGAAAAGTACTCGATGTCACTCCTCCAAACATTTAAGTATGAGCTAGACAGTGAACAGGGTTTACTGGAGCCTCTGAGCTGCTGTGCCCTCCCTGCTTCCAGCACCAGGGAAGCAAAGCCATGGGATAAGGGTCAAACTCCTGCACGGCCAGTGTAGCACGGTTTGGTGGGACGGGGGTGGAGAGAAATTACTCAAAATGGCCCAAACATCAGGTGTGAAAGCAGAGAAAAAGCCTTTCATGACAAACAAGCAGGTCAAAGAAAATCCCATATTCCTTTGACCTCCATGTCTTACTGCAACTATTCATATAGTTTGGGGTTTTTTAAAAAAAGCACCAGAAAGAACGAAAATCACTCCTAATGCACTTACATGCAACATTAGTCTGTTTTCACTGGTAACTGCTACTCACCCTTCTTCCATTCCAATTTCTGGTCCTCTCCCCTCTCACCACCAAGACTGAGAGCTGACACGTCCCTCACCCTTTCTTCCCCTCTTGTCGAAACCTTATTTCCACTGCCCTAATAGTTCTTGACTTAACTGGGACAAGGAAAATTATTCTGGGCTTCTCTGTCCTAGCAGTTCGTCTATTCTGTATTAACCATCCAGAGCACTGCAAAATCATACCGAAGCCCCAGGCAACAATTCTAACGCTTCCTCAAATTCCTGCTTTAATCAAATTGCCCACTTTTACTGGACATGTCTCTAGCCACATATATATATATATATATA
>VZTI01002517.1:516785-569023 GCA_013397865.1 Struthidea cinerea
AAAATCCTTCAGTGTTAAGACAATTCAGAAAAGCTCATTTAACAGCATTCATTCCAAGAGCACACAATAAGCTAAATTTCTATCCAACCCTAAAACAGAGCTATTCCTTATGCAAGATGGATATTTTGCCCATCCTTTTAAGCAATATGCAACAGCATTTACCATACTTAAGAACAGAAACTTCAGTAAGTTTTACACACCAGTGAAACGTATAATTGCATCCACTAGTTAAGGCATGGAGCTGAAAGGCCTGGCTTTCAAAAGCTGGCTACACAATGGCTCCCTTGGCCTGTTTTAATCTAAACTATCACATTCAGCCACCCAAACCAAAGGAGAGGAATTTTTAGGTGCACTCATCTCAAACTCTGACCTTTACTTTGTATCACCTGACATCCAATATCAACGCCATGGTGCCATTAATTTCTTTAAGGGATGCAAATGGATTTCTGCACAGCCCCACTTTTCACAGCAATGTAATTACAAATTTGGTTTGGCTGATGGCAGCAGCAGTTTTTGAACAACACCATGTGCACCTCTGAAGGGATGAGCTCTTTTCAGAGTAAAGCGAAATGCAAACTGCAGTGACCTACACCTTACTCCGTTACAGAGCTGTGCCATTTCTGGCAGGGAAACAGCAAAGGGAAATTTTCTGCACTGTGCTGTGAGAAAGCAAATCCCTCACATTTATTCAGATGGCACTTCCCAAAAACTACCAATCATTTTAACTGCAAGAGACAGCACGCTACATAAATGTATTACGACTTTCTAGAGAAGTGCATCCAAAAAAGCCCTTACTTGGAGACACATAACCTGTTTGGAAACTCTTCTGTCAGGGGGAAATCAGGGCTGGTTTCCATTTCCTGGAGTCTATGCCTGAGAGAAGCAACCACAGGTTGAGTACCCCACTAAGTTACGCTGTCCAGGCTCTCAGTGAACAACACCTCCCAGCCACGAGCAAGGCATTAAGCACCAGCTCATTTTGCAGCCTCCACTCTGCCCATCCTGGGGCTGGAAACGGAGAGGGCTGGTATCAGCACAGAGCAGAGCAAATAAAGATACCAGTGTAATCACCTTTGAGATAAGGCAGCCAGTGCAAGCACAGCTGTCTAGGAAATACACAGCAGAGAAGCAGGAATGCAAAGCGTAAGCAGGAGTTCTGCTAGACCTGAAATGACCTGGACTGAGATACAACATCCTCTGCTACTGCTGCAGCATTCTGTCAAGCAAACATTAAGTTTTCCCCTTCTTACCTGCCCTCTCAGGAGAGAGCACAACCATTTAAGAGCACAAAGCTCTGTTTTTCAAGTACAACAGAAAAATACAAAGGAGCAGCACACAATCCGGTTTTGGGTGGTAAACTACACACACTCCTTTCCTTCCTAAATTACAGCTGCAATGGACAATGCAAGGACAAGGGGGAATGGTTTTAAACTAAAAAATTAGAGATTTAGATTGGATGTTAGGAAGGAATTCTTCCCTGTGAGGGTGGGGAGGCCCTGGCACAGGGTGCCCAGAGAAGCTGTGGCTGCCCCTAGATTCCTGGCAGTGTCCAAGGCCAAGTTGGACAGGGCTTGGAGCACCCTGGGCCAGTGGAATGTGTCCCTGCCCATGGCAGGGGGTGGAATGAGAGGATTTTTGAAGTCCCTTCCAGGCCAAACTATTCTGGGATTCTCTGAACCCATCCAGTTTATTGTGAGCCCTTTTCTGCTCCATGTCATGCACCAGTGGCAGGGCCCCTGATTTCAGCCAGCCCTGCTCAGACTCCACCCAGGCGATGCTCTGGCAGTACCAGCAATGCCAGGAGAAGGGCAGGACAGAGCTCACCACAGGTGTGTGCTACCCACTCAGAGCCACCACCTCAAAGCTCTGTCACAGGGCACTTCAGAGATGGACAAACCACTGAAGATGGATGACACAGCAGATTGCCTGCACTTGCCTTCACAGGCTGGGACTGTAATTGGAGCACTCTAGAGTGCATCAGTAACAATTTTAGAAAAAAACAATACCGACTTCACTAACTTAATTTACAAAGCCTTCGCCCTCATCTTCACTGACTACAAGTGTCAGAGAAAGGTCAAAATAGCTTAATTTGCTTCTGCGCTGGGCAAAAAGGCATGAGGAACAGCCAGTAAATTTAGCTTTCTTCATTTGCACTGGGGCTTAAGGAAGAAGAGAAGGAATTTATTATCCTCAGATTGACCCCAGCATGATCTGGTTGCTTTTACCATGGTTGTGTAAATCGAAAAAGAGAAAACCAGAGATTAAAGTTGATATTAGAAAAGATGCATCAACTCAAAGACAGTGGTTAGATTTCAAAGCAAAAAAAATTGAGGTAACAGACATCAGAACACAAAAAACTGAGCAGCTTTCCAAACACAGCTGCTCCAAAATAGCAGGCAATGCAATGCTCAAGCACCAGAGAATGGAGACCAAATCAAGTGGTAAATGAATTAAATAAAAGTGGATTGTGGTCCTTATGAGTAATGCTGAATTCTCCTTTACCTGGAAGCACTGAGCAAACATTATTTTAATAGAAATGTAATTCTGCTTCAAGATGGCAAGTGCAATGCACTTGAGAAACAATATAATCTTATTTGATAAGGGGACCTGCAGACAAGCAATGCTACCTGGCAGATTTACAGTACCTTTATTGCTGCACCTGTATCTATTAATCAGTATCCAAAAGTTACACATGATCAGAACACAATCAAACATTTTTTAAATGCATCCACACAATATTTAAATGTAGGATAACTGTATCTTGAAAATAGAATTGTTTTACTGAGGCAGCTGGAAAAAACATAATGGGAATCTGAAGCAATGTCTCCTTTTCCCTCCAGTGTGATTACAGGTTTTTACAGTTTATTCCCTTCACTAAGTGTCAGCCTAAAGTGCTCTGCTTAGCAAAAATTATTTTCTTAACAGCAGATCTTAATAAAAGAAAAACGTGCAGTGATTTTAGTCTGGACACTTTCTAACTAAACTGGGCTCCAGACAACTCCTGGCACAGAAAGGTCCCAGACCAGGAATTCCTGAAGTTTTGTTCATGGCAAGTTAATTACAGTGTAGTGGGTGAACAGCTCGCCTCAGGCTGATGCTGATTGCACACTGTGCCATTAAGGGGATCCATCAGGCCTCGGTGGTGATATTTCACATCCAGTTAATGCAAAACAAATGGTTCCCAATGCAGCAGCTGGAACATCCCAGAAAGCCCACGTACATCCAGCAGCCAAGCTGTCAAATCCACTGCTGTAACACTGGCTGTAACTTCCATGTGGGGATGAATCTTACAGACCTTCCTGTAGGAAACTTGGTGTGTCTCAGGCTGCTCGTGCCACAGCTCAGCAGCACCTACTGGGCTTGCAGTTTGTAACATGGAACCCTCGGGGTCTCCAGGAAAGAGAGAGAACCCCACAATTAGCTGGACTTCCTTAAGTGTCCTTGGAGGTGGCTGGGAGGGCTTCCCTTGGCAGAAGGGAGTAAGCAAAGCCCTGAAGGGAAGTATCAGTAGAATAAAGATGTAACTAGACGTTGATGCAGCTCTGCCCCACAGCTCTCACCTCCAATGGCCAGGTCAGCTCCCCCAGAACAGTCTCAGCCACCCAGAACCGGAAGCATTCCCTCTCCCAGAGAAAATACGGATGGAAACTGATTCTGGCTGGGCAGCCTCATCCAGTTTTTGCCCAAGGTTCAAACTGTCCATATTTTGTCAAGATGCAGGTGAAAGTGATGGCATATTTTTGTCCTAATGAGACAAGAATTTAACCCACAAACACCAAGGCATTTTCAAATCCCATAAAGCCATTAGTGACAACATACTGGGGCAGACAGGCAAGGAGAGAACCTACCGGGGACCTCTACACCTATCCAAGGTTTTATAGTTAGGATTTGACATAGCCAAATCTCCACACGGAAAACAGACACAAATCCAAACTCCAGACAAAGCCCCGTGGTTATCCAGTATCAGAACGTGTGCACACTGCAAGTCAGTCTTATGGTGCACAGGTGGCCCAGTGGATAACACGCCCTTGTCCCTTGCCAGTAGAGCTTCCCAGTGAGCACAAACACTTGAAGCACCCTGTCCCTGTCGCCATGGAAGCCGCAAATCTCCGCCAGGAGATGCACCATGCAATCATATGTTACCCAGAGAGGTTGTGGCTTCCACACCCCTGGAATTGTTCAAGGCCAGGCTGGATGGGGCCCTCAGCAACCTGATCTAGTGAGTGGTGGGGGGGTGGAACTGGATGAGCTCTAAGGTCCCTTCCAACACAAACCATTCCACGGTTCTAGGATTCTACAATCATTCCCGAGCCACCTCTGGCTGCAGCAGCTGCTGGAGAAGCACAGCTCACAGAGCTCCAGCCCTCCCTGCAGCAGCCCAGCAGGAACAGACTGCTGAAGGCTCCAGTGACAGCTCTGAACACCGTGTGCTCCGGTGCTCCCATGGGATGCACTTCCTCCCATGCCCTGTCCTGCAGGAGGGATGCAGCCGGAGCAGGCACCACATCCAGCCCACAGGCCACCTGGCAAGATGCCTCTGATCAAGAGCCAAGAACCAGAACTGTTTTACTGGAAATATCTCCAAGTATTTCCCAGCTACTGTTGAAAATCCCTCCTCGAACCAGGCTGGAACAGCTCCTGGCTCCAGCGCAGGCGCCTCTCCCCAGCTGCACACCGTGAGAAGTCCCTGTGCTGACAAAATCTGCTGGGGTTGTGATAGCAGCTAAGAAAACAGTGAGTAAACAACACACAAGAAACGGGAACAAGTACTCAGAGCAGGAATACCAGCACAGCCTGATATTTACTTAATGACTCATCCAGAGGAGGATCCATCCCTTTAGGCTTATGTCCAGCATGAGAACAGGTAATAGGAGAGCGTATGAAATCGCTGGACCTCAGCTCCTCCTGACCTCTGAGAACAAAGAAGCCTTAGAACAGCAAAAAATATCCTCTTTTCACTCTCTCTCTTCACCCTGTTGCACAATCTTTCTCCACAGATTAAAGTCGCACCTTTTACAGACCAGGAAAGGAGAGAGCAAAAGGCAGAGAAGGTATTTCTGCTCATCCACACAACAGCAACACACAGACTACACCAGAGTAAGTATTTCCCAGTGAGATTCCCTAGCTTTACGAGGTTTTTTGGCAAAAGGTTCACAGATAACATCTGAAGAGGACACTTGGAAAACACAGGCACTTAGGAAAGACAAGAGAGCTTTTGGAACTTAGTCACACCTTTTGCTTTGGGGCTTTCAGGTTTCCATCCTTTTATGCAGAACTGTGCAGATCATACCAGACACCAAAGGGCACCAACGAATGTGAACAGTATTTCTCTCTCCAGCTACAAGACTTTTCCTCCTCAACAAGCAAAATCCCCTGACACTGCATCTTCTCGTGCCTGTCAAGTCCCACACTCCTGAGAGGCTCTCACTGCTGCCAAATATACAAATGTTCAAGGAACTCACATGGCCAATGAGCTTCAAATCTATAAAAACACATGAAGAGTTCACCGTAGTCTGAACTTCTGCTGGGATTTTTCCCTCACATGGAAAAGCATTTATGTACAAAAGGCCTGTGACACCAGTGCTGAACATTTTCAAGCAATTTCTGTGCAGACAGCTGACAACCACCTATTTTTCACCATTTACACTCCACTTTTGTCTTTGAGTTCAGAGCTGCTAGTTGGCTCACGCCAAAAAACAGAAAAAACAATTATTAACAAAGAAGCCATCAGAAAAGCAAATTTATGAGCCTAATTTAAAAAAAAATCAGAATTAATGCTGCTAAGTAGGCAAACTTAGGCCTACATAGCTCATGGCTTCCTTTTATATGTTATTTATTAAAGTGAGAGTAAAGTCTAAACCAAGATATTTTAAACCTTAACTGTCTCAGAAATGCTGGTTTTATTTCAATGTTGACTGCAGGACTTATGTAACATTTCCCATTTTGATTTCTGTTATTAAAGGATTTTAAAACAAAACTGTACAGTCACTGCCTACAGCCCTAAGGGGCTGAGTACAAAAATAACATAAAAGATATTACAAGCTCTACAAAATACAATTCTGATTTAATTTCATTCAAGCATTATGTTCTTTACTTTGGGGAAATTACTTTACCATCTTTGATAGCAAGCACTCTTCTTCAGCTCTTCTGAACACCGAAAATATCATTTGAGGTACGACTGGAACAGAACTTGAAAATGCCTTATGTAATTCAACACACTTGCCAAACTAAACCAAAGTCTGTCTTACAAGCTTTACTTTCTCATGCTGCAAATAAAACCCCTACATTTTCCCCACTCACCAGAAAAAAATCCATGTTCCCAATGGCTCATCTCTTTCACTAAGCACTCCAGCTTTTTCAAAGGCTTCTAAATCGATGATAGTTCATTAGTGGAAAATACTCCCTACTTCCTCCCTCTTTCTCCTGGTGATAAAATACACATTTTCACAAGCAAGTTGCCATGGGCTGCGCCAGCCCAGAGAGGCAGTGTCAGGCCAAGCTGGAGTGAGGGTGGATCTGCCTTTGGTCAAGGCCCAAGACATCGGGCAGCTCATCTGTCACATACCAAACCTACTCACCTTCAGGACATGTTATTTTCCAGTAGGAAAGTGTGAAAAGGCTCATTTCGGAAGATGTAATGGTCCATCAGTTTTTGTCTTTAACTCTCTTTGCTGTTCCTTCCAAACTGGTGTTCTGGAGATACAAGAAGAACTTCAATTTAAAATACTGCTCAGATAAACACTAAGTTTTTCCTGCTTTTTAGCAAGCCCACTGAAAGGTCACCTGAAACCCATCTGATGGTCCAGTCACTGGATTACTGCTGTCTTATCTCAAAGGAGGCTGTAAGGAATTTCCTCACCCCTGCCACCCTCACAGCTTACACATCTACCATCCACAGCAGCATACTGAGAACTCATCCTGAAGATTGGGAATGGGCAAGGGACTTATTTAAAGTCATACTGGTGCCAGAACTGAGAATTACACTGAGTTATCAAAAGTCCCTTTCCACCTTGCCTGCTACATCTGATATAGTGACATATATTTACCACACTCAGGTTTATCTCAAATGCATAAACACTGAACTTTTCTGCTGAATTTTGCTACAGTTCCCTCAACGACAGATTACTTCCTTCTCCTCACCAGAGACACTTGGGTCCAACTGTGCAGCACAACCAGGGCACTTCTTACCCTGATTGGGACTATGAGGAGTTGGACACATGTTTGCAAAATTAGGCTGAAAAGGCAAAGCAAAAGCACTGGGAGCGTAAATGAGCAAATGCCACGTTAGAAGCAATTTCCCTGGCAGTCCCATTTTGCAGCCAAAATAATTAGATCACTAGCAAGAAACATCCCAAGCAGATAAAGGGTGTGTTACGAGATTAACCGAGGTCACTTCTCTTACATCCGGCTTTGTAAAAAGATGCCTCCCCCAAAAACTTAACCCTAGGGCTCCATCCAAATTAAAGATTCACTGTTGATGTACATCAGTACAAACCACATCAAAGTATTCCAGAGCCTGCCAAGTGCTGACTGCCCAAGGAAAGGCCACATGGCTTCTAAGTGAGAGACATCTCCATTTGAGAGCCACCTAAACTCTGAGACTGCTGCTGCTGCTGGGTGTTCAGAGATAACTGCCAACTCATTAAAATCCCACATTAGAAGTTTATTAAATATGCAAACATTAATGGAATTGGACTAGCAGCTACTTAGGCAGATAAAATTTCAACGCGGCGCATCCCGCAGTTCCCGTTATCAGCGCTGTGTCCTTTTGGAAGCGTCCGTGAAAGACTCACAAAGTTGCTCAAGGCAGTGAAACCCTTCAGCTCTTTCAGATTACTCAGGTCACACTCTCAAGGTTCCCGCTAGCCCGGAAAAGACTCCTGCTTCCCAACAATTACAGCTCAGTATCTACTGTCCATTTCCACTTTCACACTTCACTGCTGGAGGTGCAAAGTCTCCCCAAGGGTTTTTCCCCTTTTGCGGAATATCTGCAGGACAAGTCCCTAAGCTCTTTGCAAGCTCACAGGTAGAGAGGTTTTACACATACCCCAAATTCACAGCCCTTGTCAACTTGCTGCTGGAAGAACTACAAAAAGAAGAGCAGGGTGTCATACGGACAACAGGGATTAAAGAAAAGTGCTTTAAAAGCATCTCTCCTGAACTTCAGGTGCTTCACACGCACAACGTGTGTGCAGAACGCTGCTTGGAGCTCCTTCTTTCAGCTCTCTCAGACACAAGTGTCAGTCCCCCCTGCAAACACCACTCTCAGTACATTGTGCTCCACAAAATGCAGTTTCATTCCTGGGTTACTCTGCAAAGTCCCAGTGCCTGCTGAGTGTCTCAACAAACCTCCAAGTTTTTGCTGTAGAGTGACATCAGACTTGGAAGTGTTCTTCACTAATGCTATCAGCATAATCTGAGCTAGCCTGAGGGAAAGGAGGACAAGGAATCTCTCTCATCCTACAGAGAATAAACAAGCTCCAGGTGACTCGGGCAATAGCCTTGCTCTCTCAGGGGCTTCACAGAATGTCTGGGAGATTTAATCCTCTAATTATGGAAAAACAAGTGTGGTCTAGCACCTCTTTCTTGGAGATGGGAGGTCTCAGCAAAAAGATGGAAATGAAATCTTAGGGAACAACCTTGGAAAAATGACCTACAGGGGAAGAAGGGAAATGAAGGAGTATGAAGTGACCTCCAAAGGAAACACTGAGCTCACTGAGCACAAAGAGGCTGAGCAGGTTCTTTACCACCACCGTTCCTGGTTCCAGTGACAGTCTGGAGAAGTGAGGACTGTTGTGATTGTCAACAACTTCCCAGCACCAGCCCATGGGATGCAACACTGAAGCCTGTGTTTCTTTCAGTCCTGCAACCATATGGGCCTCTCAAAATAGAAGGTTCAAGATGCCTTGGCCAAGAGGGAATCAGCAAAATCCCCCATCCATCACCTGATGCTACACCAGGCATCACATGTTGCAGAACCTTGAGCAGCAGCCAGTTTGAGGTCAGGCACACAATAGCCTCCCACTCCTTGAACCACAAAGCCAGGGCTTAGGTTTAGATTTTTTAAAGGAGAACTGAATTATTTTGGAAATTAAGGCAAAGAGAGACTTCAAGGTAATCTGGGTTCTGAAAAGGGTACTCACCAAATCTCACACGGATTCTGGGGACTGATCTTTGCTGCTTCAGTGTGTTCAGAAACACAGAAAAGCAGCCAGCTCATGGCTGGCCCCAAGGTCAGCTATTCCCTGACAAAGCAAAGGAAGACCCATACAAATCCTTTTACCTCTTAAGAGACATCATGATGACTTTCTGTTGCAGACTGTACATTCTGGCCCCAGACATGGGGGAAAATGACTGTGCAAACACTCCCTAAGGCTCCGAGCACTAGGAGGTTTCTATATAGGTATGTCCTCGGTCAACTGCCCATTTGGTCAGTCCAGAGCTCCTCAACTTGACTGCACTACACAGAAGCACATCAACAGTTTGGATTATCTCTGCCCAGAGAGCTCCTGCCCGCAGGAACAGGCAAAGGATGACTGAACACAAAAATAATGCTTACAGCCAGCACCCTTGTTCTGCCCACCGGGCTGCAGGAGGAGTCTCTACCCAGAGAGCACACTAAATCAGTTAGCCAGCACCACTATTTCCTCCCAGTACAGACAGGCAAGCACGCTGAAACTACAGGACACTGTGCCTTGGGGAATGTAAATAACCCACTGAAGGAGAGCCCTGTTTGTAAGGGAACCAGGGAGGTCACAGTGCTCCGGGTCAGGTATATGACACACTGACCCGTGCCCAGGGACACAGGAGTCCTTCCAGCAACCCTACAGCAACAGCAACTGCTGAACATTCTCCTTTCCAAGGTGGTGTCCCAATGCCACCAAGCACTGGTGAGCTTTAGCGTTCAGGTGGTGGTAAGGAAAACAGGTAGAAAACAAATGATTCTGTGAAGACTCGGCCACACATCTGCCACCTGCTGAGGTCCATGGCACCACCAGCACGAGACCCCAGCACTCCATTTCCTCCACCAGCATGGAGGTATCGGGCTGACCTGAAGCCAGCGGCAGCACTGGATACACGGCATGAGTGGGAAACTCCTCTTTGAGGGATACCTGAGTTGCCCAGACACAGGGACGGATAACATTGCAAGGAAATTTCATCCCCCTTAGCACTGAGCCATCCTGCCACAGGCCAAAGGTCACAGCTGTAGTGGCACCAGCTAAGAGAGTGACAATGCAACCTGACAAGACAGGCTGGCACACTGATCCAGACATAGGGATGCTGGGGACAATGCCCTTTATCCATGAGTTGTAGGGCAAATCTGCTGAGCTAAGATAGGAGCAACCAAAACTCACAAGTCTCTGAAATGTGGACAAGGTGTTTCCTGGCAACAGTAACAAACCAGTGCAGTAAAATGAATGTTTTCTCAGCAATTTGCTGTCGGGTGACCACGCTAACACCCTTCTGCAGGAGACAGGATCCTCTCTGACAGAACCACCACCAGCAGCTGACCCAGCACAGTGACACCAAGGCTGACACTGCTGCACTCCCCTCTGCTCAGCTCCGAGGCTGGATTCCTGACCACCTTCTCCCCAAGGGAACTCCAAAAATAGCCTTTGCTCACTCAAGGGAGTCCATGCCTGAATAAACCACGGGCAGAGGCCTCTGTTCACAGCCCACACCACAGCAGCTCGTCCGCTCCAGAGATGGATGTGAGGAGAAATGTAGGCCACACATGCAGAGAAAAAGAGACACCCAGAGTTCAGAGATGCCACAGATCCCATTGGCAGAGTCAGGAACGCCCATTAAAACAGCCTGCACATGCTGGGGTACAGCTCACCACAGGCCAGGCAGGCTAAGGGCAAAACACACCTCATCAGAAAGTTAAAACTTGTGGGCTATGTCCCCCACTGAACTGCCTGATGAATCACTAAAGAAATATCTTTGTGATGCAACCATTCAGACTTACACAAAGAAGCCTTGTAATTAGCTCTCAAAGTAATCCTCTGGCCACCATCTGGAGCTCAGCCTAAACCTTGACCTCAGTCACACCAGACAGCCACACATCCGTGACACACACCTGACAGTGAGTCACACCACTACACCGCATTCACAAAGTGGAGAAAGTTGACAGGAATGCTAAAAACTCGAGCCACTTTTTACTCTACAGGTTCTTCAGTTCACACCCATCACACTTAAGGAAATGGTTTCAAAAATATAAAGTTAAAAAGCAGGAGTCATCAACCCAATCCTGCATCTAAAACAAAATGCTCCTTCCATCAAAACCTCAGTTCATAGTAAACAAAGTTGACACATGACATACCCAACCTTCTTCTAATAACAAGGAGAAAAATCTTCCTAGAACCAGATTCTGACAGAAAACAGACTTACCACAGATATAAAATAACTTATTCCCCCAGGTATAAACAGTTCCAAATATTTTACTATTAAAGGATGCCAAAATTCTTTTACCTAAAGCACCATAGATGACTGGATGTTCTCTTTTTGCTAAAACCTTCTGATTAGCTTGAAATTCCTGTTCCCCACAAGCAAATAAAGTCCAAGATGCCTCCCACCTCTTATAAAGCCTCTTAGCTAGAGAAAAATGAGTTTTCTTTAATATACAGCCCTGTGTTGCTTGCTGAGCTCCCCACAGCAAAGCAATCAAGAGCGATACATGCCACATCACCAAGAACAAAATTTATCTTGCCAGTCCCAGAGGAACTCTATTTCCAATGAAGTTTAGCAAGCATATTTTAGACTTTTGTAGAAAAGCCCACAACACGAGGAAAGAGGGATGGAGCAGACTGAAAGTGCTGAAACAGTTATTTCTTAGTTCATATCTGAGAGCAAATCTCCGCAAGAATGAGAAATGTTTATTTTTTCTAGGGATCACGTGTCTATAAAGCACAAAGAGCCTTCTGTAGTAGGAGCCATGGTCCCAGAGCAGAGACCTCCTGCCAGCTGGGCTCCTGGCACACACAATTCCCTCCAGCTCGAGGGACGGTCAAATACAAATAAGAGCAAGATTAGAACAGACCACCACACTTGGCACCACCAGGGAGACCCCACATTCCAGTCACCTCACTACAGGGACACAGACCCGGGCTGTCACCACCACCAGGTAGCGACGTGGCTGTCTCCTCACATCAGGCAGACTCCCAGCCCCAGGGTTTCTGAGCATCCTCTGGGACCCTTCCCCACAGCCAGACTGGCTTCAGTTTGGCAGGGCGTGGTTTAACGTGATTATCTTTGCCACAACAACCTTCTGGCTGCAGCTTCAGCAGGGATTACCCAAGACCAAAGTCCTACACAAGTCAATATTTAACTTGAGCTCTGCACTGCTGAGACCCACCTGGAATATCAGATATAGTCACTTATTAAAGCTTATGCTGCCATTTCTGACAAAACAATAATAACAGGCAAGTTATCTTCTTCGTGAGAAGTTGTGAAGAAAAATTCTACAGGGACAGCAGTTAGATCCAACATAAGTAATTTTAATAAGGGAACTAAAGGAAAATGCTTCCAGGAAAGGAGATCTAAACAATGGGATGTGCACACTGCAGACCAGGTTCAGGGCAGGGGCAAGAGCCACATGGCAAAAAGCATTTAAAACCAAACCACACCAAGGTCTGGAAATTCAGCGTTTGTCCCAGAAGTAGTATTTTAACATTGCAATTAAGCCATTAATCTGTGTCACAAAGGCTTATATAAAAGTCTTGCACATTACAAGGAGAAGCGTTTATTCTCCACTAATTACCACCAAGTACGAACTGCTGTACTAACACAGACTTTAAAATAACACAATAAACAAAAGTGATTTTTTTCCAGGTTAATTGTTCCTAGTCTTAGTGAGGGAAAGCAAATTGTTTATATTAAAAAAAAAATTCTCTGCATGAAACTGATATAAATTTTTGCCAATAGTCTCACCTTTTGTGTTTTTGGACGGAGAGCTTTCTGCTGTGAGAAACAGCTGTTAAAATACAACTCAGGCCAAGAGTGAGCAACTGAGAGTAATTCCTTCTTTCCTACATCTGTTTCAATTCTTTATCCACCCGTTCTCTGTGATTTCTTTATTTATTGTAAGCACTCACACCTTACATTTAGCAAAAACTGTTTTTGTTCTCTAAACAAGAATATCTGTTGTAGCAATGATTCCCGTGGAGTTATGGGTGAAAATCACCACAGACAGCATTCTAAAAATACCCCAGTTCTACATTTCTAACCCTTCACAGGTACCAGTTTGGTCAGCACCCAAAAGGAAACTTTTTCAGGAAACGAAAATATTGTTTCTACTGGGAAAGAGTGGAAGGAAGAGGCTGAGGGTATTGGGAACATCCAGAAACAAGGAGTAGCGTACAGCTTTCATCTCAAAAAAATCCACAACAAAACAACAAACACCACCAAAAAGCCAAACCACAACCACCAGGACTGTCCAGCGAAGTGTAGCCTCAGGGAACACTTTCAGGAGCAGCTGAACTGATTTTGATCCCTGTCACTGCCTAATGGGCGGGCCTGCCTCTCCCTGTTGGATGCACAGGTACAGACACACAGCTCCATGGATTCCATTTCCATATGGTGCTAATTGCTGGTGGGTTCAGCACGTGAATCCAGCCCACCACACCACCATTTACACCTACACTTGAGGGGCAAGGAAAACAGACAAGCACAGGGATGGAAAAGAGGGGCACAGGAGTAATATAATGTCAAACCCGCTCCTGAAATTCCACACATCCCAATACATACAGTTACCACAAAAATGCAAGCTTTCACAGCTCAAATGGCTCCTTGGAGCAATCAGACCACGGCTCCATTCCATCTTGGAGTGAATGCAGAAAGTATTTACCTTTATTCTTCTGCTCTGCTTCAAGAGTGAGATCAGTGTATTAAGACCAGCCTACCTCTGAAGCAGTAAAGCTACAGGTTAAGAGAACAACTGCAAGTGAAGTCCCAGCAAGGTCTCAGCAGTTTCCAGCAGCAAAATTCCCACAGAGCTCAAATGAGAGAGGAGGCAGTTTCCTGTCTGTTTTCTCTAAAGGTTTTATTTTCGTTGCACTACACCTGCAAGTGTTACTTACACCCCATCGCCATCCATTTAGCAAAAATGAGGCACAGTACGAGATCGTGCCCAGGGAAGAGCCCTTCCCTACAAGGAGAAAAGAGGACTGGAAGGGATTTTAAAGCTCACCCCATTCCAGCCCCTGGGCAGGGACACCTCCTTTATGCCAGGTTGCTCCAAGCCCTATGCAACCTGGCCTTGGACACTTCCAAGGATGGAGCAGTCACAGCTTCTCTGGACAGCCGGTGCCAGGGTCTCACCACCCTCACCGGGAGGAATTCCTTCCCAATATCCCATCTATCCCTGCCCTCTGGCAGTGGGAAGCCATTCCCCTTGTCCTGGCACTACAGTTCCTGCCTTCCTTCATTAACTTAAGAGCTGCATTTCTCTGGGCTAAGCCACATAGCCCAGAGAAGCATCCACTAAATCTATCCCATCCACTCTCCCAGACTTCTGCCAGGTGAGAGAAGCATCGAAATTCCTACACTTATTTTTTTTACTGGAGAGGGCACAAAACCATTGGAGCCTGTGCTGGTCTTCACTGTTGTCAGCAGTCCCCAGACAGGATTAGGACAGACACCACAGGCTTAACTCCAGTGGGATTTGCTCCAGGTTGTATGGAGACTGACTGAAACGCTTCCTGCCTCCCGGAAAGCAGCGATAACACCCTGGGACTGCTCACCTGCCTCACAAACAGGCACCGCCAGCACCTCGGCGGCGGCCGGGGCCACGGATCTCTTAAATCGGAGAAAGTCCCTTCTTTATATCAAATACACAAGCGCGAGAGCTCCGCGCCTGCAACCAGGAGCGGAGTTTCCTGAGCACCCCATTCCCCGAGCATTCCGCACCCCTGAGCACTCCCGTTCGCTGCGCACCCCGTCACCCGGGCACCGCGCTCCCTGAGCACCCCCGAGCACCGCGGTCCCAGGGCACACCATTCCCTCAGCCCTCCGTCACCCGGGCACCGCGCTCCCTGAGCACCCCCGAGCACCGCGCTCCCTGAGCACCCCCGAGCACCGCGCTCCCAGGGCACACCATTCCCTCAGCGCTCCGTCACCCGGGCACCGCGCTCCCTGAGCACCCCCGAGCACCGCGGTCCCAGGGCACACCATTCCCTCAGCGCTCCGTCACTCGGGCACGGCGCTCCCTCAGCATCACGCTCCCTGCGTCCCCCGTATCCCTGAGCCTCTCGTTCCCTGTGCGCCCCGTACCCTTGAGCCCGCCGTTCTCTGCGCACCCCTGAGCCCGCCGCTCCCTGCGCACCCCGTACCCCTGAGCCCCCGTTCCCTGCGCACCCCGTACCCCTGCGCCCCCCGCTACCTCCGCCGCCCTCTCCTCCAGCTCCNGCCCCGCGCCCCGGCCCGCCCCCGCCGCTCCGCTCCGCCCCGCGCCGGCCCCTCATACGTCACCTCCGGGAGCGCGCCAGATGCGGGCGGGCTTTAAAGCGGGGGCGGGGCCCGAGCTGTGGGCGTGGCCCGAGTTGTGGGCGGTACTTTGGGTCATGGGCGTGGTCTGAGATAGCCGACCGTGTACCTGCGTGGGCGGGGCCTGAGCGGGAGTGGGCGGGGTCTGAGGGGTGCGAGTGGGGTGACGGGGCGGGGGCGAGAGCTGAAGGGGTACGGAGGGGTCTGAGGGGCGGGGGCGAGAGCTGAAGGGGTACGGAGGGGTCTGAGGGGCGGGGGCGNCGGTGGGTGGGGTCCCTGCCTGTAGGCGTGGTCTAACGTGTCGTGGGCGTGGTCTGATTCGCGGGCGCGGCCTGAGGCGGTGCGTGGGCGGGTTTTGGGCGGGAACGCGTGAGGCGGCCTCGGGCTGCGCCTCACGCGTATCCATCTATGGTGGATAGATTTGGAACCGCAGCACCTCGGGACGTGCCCGGGAGGNGGCCGGGCATGGTGGATAGATTTGAACCCGTAGCACCTCGGGCTGTGCCCGTGAGGGGCCGGGCATGGTGGATAGATTTGAACCCGTAGCACCTCGGGCTGTGCCCGTGAGGGGCCGGGCATGGTGGATAGATTTGAACCCGTAGCACCTCGGGCTGTGCCCGTGAGGGGCCGGGCATGGTGGATAGATTTGAACCCGTAGCACCTCGGGCTGTGCCCGTGAGGGGCCGGGCATGGTGGATAGATTTGAACCCGTAGCACCTCGGGCTGTGCCCGTGAGGGGCCGGGCATGGTGGATAGATTTGAACCCGTAGCACCTCGGGCTGTGCCCGTGAGGGGCCGGGCATGGTGGATAGATTTGAACCCGTAGCACCTCGGGCTGTGCCCGTGAGGGGCCGGGCATGGTGGATAGATTTGGACCCGTAGCACCTCGGGCCGTGCCCGTGAGGGGCTGGGCATGGTGGATAGATTTGGACCCGTAGCACCTCGGGCCGTGCCCGTAAGGGGCCGGGCACGGCGGATGGAGTTGGACCCGTAGCACCTCGGGCCGTGCCCGTAAGGGGCTGGTCGTGGTCGGCAGGAATCCCAGCTGGCCTGGGCAGGGCTGCCGAGAACTGGGACAGCGTCACCTGCGTGGGCCGGCACGGACAGAGCAGCACCGGACTCGTGGCTGTGTGAGATAAGGGCGGCCAAACCACGACGTGGTTCCTTGGTATCTGAGGTTTACCCTGTTTTCGAGTACGTGGTGACAGCAGCCCCAGTATTCTAATGTTGCCTGCCAGTTCTCTCAACACCAGGTCACAGCCTTGCGTGGCCGAACTAGATATTAAGATGCCAAGCTTCGACAGACGCTTTTAACACTGCAGCTTACTGCTAGACACAAAAGAGTTTCTTTAGTGCTACATCAACGAATCTGGAATGGAGAACAGAAAAACGTATTGATTACATGTATCTTTTTATCACCTTCATTGACAATGTTACCGTCTCCTTCAAGAAATATCCCTCCACAGCGACTCGTGTCGCTTTTATTATGAGGATATGAACATTTACGTCACGTCTCAGCCTTCTGCATCCATCGCCTACTGTCCTTCAGTCCGACTCCTCGTGTTGTTCCAGGGTGTTGGATTGTTCCACGGGATGCCGGTGCAGCACAACAGCGCCTTGAACCACGCGTGATGCTGCGAGTGAGGGCACTGTCACCTTGTTCTTTGTCCTGTGGTGTCTCCCAGTCTTCTGCAGTATTTTTGTTTCCTCCTAAGGACACCCACACTGATTTAGCGCTCAGGGAATGGGATCCTCGGAGCACTAAGGAAGCTTTCTGAAACAGCTCTGAATTTCCCTTCATGCTTCTGTTTTCTGCTTCTATAGTCAGTTTTATGCTGGGATAGGGAAAAGAGAGCAAACTAAGAGGGCAAAGATGAGCACTAACATCCATTCATCATTTACAGGGATGACAGCAAGCATCCCTTGCTGGCTTTGCTCTTTAATGGATGAAGTCCTGCATGGCTTGTGGTGATATTGTCCATTGTAAACCAGCACCTGTGGTACAAACACACACACACAGGAAAAGCATAGCAATACCTGTCAGACAGCACTAAGTGCTTATGTGTGCTCTCATTTTAAAGAATTCTGGACAACGCTCCCAGCTTTTATTTCTCCCCCAGTGGAAGTTGGACCAGCCACATCCATCACACCCTGATTTGCACACTAAGAAAGGAAAGGTGTTTGCTGCAGGTCACTGATAGTCTGGGAACAGTTTCTCAGAGAAGCTGTAGCTGCCCCTTCCCTGGAAATGTCCAAGGCCAGGTTGGACAGGGCTTGGAGCGACCTAGGATAGTGGAAGGTGTCCCTGCCCATGGCAGGGGGTTGGAATGAGATGGGCTTTAAGGTCCCTTCCAGCTCAAACCATCCTATTCTATCACTCCACAGCATTCCTGGTTTGTCGTGTATCATCCCACAAGGAAGATCTCTCCCTGCACAAGCAATACCACGGCTTGCCAGGAGGTGTTGCTTTGAAACCACGCAAATATCGGAGCTCAAAAGTCGTTAAATAGGCTTGTATTGTTAACATACTTTGTTCTGGCAAGGAGAAATTGAGGTCCTGTGTTTGAAATGGCAATTTTTGTTTAAGACAATTTAAATCTTAAGTGCCCAGCGTAGTACAGAGTGAGAAAAATGCTGAACAGGCAACCCACTCACTGGGAAATGCTGTGAGTTCGTACATTGCTAACATATCTGTGAGCCCAGCTTTATGTGTGCAAAACTGTCCATGGCTTTGTGTTGGCAGGGCTGGATGTTAAAATATACATAAATACAGACCAGGCTTGATGCCGTGGGGAATTTTAGAGGGGTAATTCTGGGTTTCAACAAGCCAAGGAGCAGAGTAAAGCCTCAGTAAGTCCTTCAAGGTCGGACAGGGCTTGGAACAACCTGGTCTAGTGGAAGATGTCCCTGGCTGCGGCAGGGCATGGAATGAGATGAGCTCTAAGGTCCTTTGCAACCCAAACCAGTCTGTGATTCCACGCCAACAGCTGTCGTGCTCACAGGGCTGTGTCGCTGCTCTCCACACCTGCACACACACATTTTAAACAAAAATGAGCTGTTTGTTTCTAAGGGGGAATGCAGAGTTGGATATATGACTGTTCTCCACCTGCATACTAGGTTTTAAGTTATTAAATGTATTAACAGGGGCAAAGTTAACTATGCATTTAATTATGCCCAGCCTTATTTTATAAGACAAAACAGGAAGCAAAGCTTCCAAGACAATTAAAACCCTTTTTTACTAGAGAAAAAACAACAACAACAACAACAACAAAAAACAAAAAAACACCACTTTAAAGGATACCCAGCTAGGGTGAAAAAGATTTTAAATATGTCTTTATCACATCAAGCTGAAACAACCTTCATGGCTGAAAGAAGCTGTGGCTCTTCAGCAGAAATTTAAACTCTGGAATAGGATGATATTCCATGGCCCACGACGTGCCTTGCTGGGTAGTTGTAGTTATCCCACTTGCTCCAGCTGCGCCTTTGTGAGAGCTCTCTGTGCCAGCCCTGAGGCACTGAACTCCAGCTCGCTGAGGCTCTGGGAGGCTGGGTTTTGGAGAGAGTTTGGAAAAGGACCTTGAAGTTATCAGAGGATGCCTCCTAATGGTGTGCTAACCAAAGGAAACTCTGAAACCTACTTCGTGACCAAATGTTTCCCAGTATTGGCTTTTACCATATATGAGGGGGCCAGACAGAAATTACAAAGGTGAGGAGTTCAAAGCTCTTTTCACAACAGATAATTTTTTAAGGGGAAAAAATAATTAAAAACCATAGCTGGAAAAGGGAAAGCAGAAAACAGGTGCTGTTGGATTTAGCTGGCCCTCCAAGCTGTCATTTCAACAGCAAGGTTTAATTCAGGGCTGAAGGTTAGACCAGCTAACAAGAACCAGTAAGTTTTCAGAATTACTGCCCCTCTCAGCACTGTGGCCATGGGTTTTACCACAAATCTCCACTCAGATTGCACAATACAGCTGATTAGACCTTCCATATTCCTCAGAGGTTGTTCCCACAGAAGCTCTCTACTCCTCCAGCTGGGACATCACTGCAAATTCACCTTTTCCAGTGTCTCTGGGAGCAGAAATGGACAGGGTTTGTCCAGCTGTCAAAGAAGCATTTTCCAGGAATTTTTGTTCTGTGTGAATAAGATTAGAGTAAATCAAGGTGCTTCTTCTGGAGTACCTTGCAGCACTGATATACTGGAATAAAAATTAAGCTGAGGCTCTTATAAATAAAGCACTTGTTTTTATCATTCAGCACTTCCTGAACAGGCTGATGATCCCAGGGGGCTGTAGGAGACTTGACACATTCGTGTTGCTCCAGCTCAGAAAGAAGCAGGAATCTTTTTCTTCTCCTATGGCACTTTCTGAGGGGTTCAGAAGACAGAGCACAACATTCACACCCATTGAAATCTGTCCTTTGGTGAATACCCTCATTCCCACTTCTAGTGCTGGAGTTTCTAAGGATTTGCTGCTATTCCTGTCTTAGCAGCCTTTCTCCAGAGCTGGGTGCCAGGTGTATTTTCTGAGCATTAACCTCTAATGTGTGGTCAAAACACCAGTAATCACAGGGATCTGGAACAGTGAGATCTCTTTTCTTTTGGCATGCCTAGGGCTGGAGAAATCTGCCACTTTTTCCTGTGGTTCCATAGCCCACAGCTGCTTTCCAGCAAAGCACAAGCTGCCAGGCAGCCCCTGCACAGCTTTAGAACAGCAGGGCTGACAGAGACCTGCACAAGCTTTTGGGGAATCACACAAAAGCTACAGGAACAAACTGGACCATCCTGGTAACATTTTGCCAAGGCTGAGTGCACTGACAGGTTCTGCAACCTGCACCCCTCTCATGCTCAAGATCGGCTCAGATGTAGCAGAGCTGCACAGCCTTGGCTCTGATTGCTGCAAAACTAGCAACGCTGGGAGAGGAAAACACAGCCAGAAGCATAACTGGGGCCTGTGCCGTGCACTTATCTTTCCCCATTGGTTTGGGAGCTGGATTTAAGCTCAGGCCTTTGCACTTGGTCCTTGCACAACTTCCAAGACTTAAACTTTCTCTGCTGCATACATTGAAATGCATTTCTTCTTCTCACTACCAAACTCCAGTCATCTTGAAGGAAAAAAGGGGGAAAAAAAAGAAGCATAAGGCCTACAACCTTAAACATTACTGGAGCTTTTTCTTGACAATGTAGAACTTTCTTCTTTTTCTTCTGTGAGCTCTCTTTTCCTGAACACTGCTTTCTTCTGTGTTTATTCAGGCTCAGAATGGGCCTGTTTTATCACAACTACAGCAGCTGTGTTATTAAAGGACGAGTAGATCAGACCTGTAAATCATAAACACAGAGTACAACTTAGAGTGGTCTTTGGTTTCATTCTGGTTAATAAAAATGCAACAGACCAGTTAGCCCTCCAAGGCATCATTTACACCATTTTTATAAACTCCCAGAACATGCTGTTTTACAAGCAAATGGCAGAGTATTATCCCTAGTGTGGGGTTTTTTTAACATTATACAATAAATGCCAGAAGAGCTGGAGTGATCCACCACAACAGCTATAACAATAAAGGTTGCTTTGAGTGAAGGACCTTTCTGTACATCAATTCTGTAAATCAGTTTCTAAAATTGTCTACACCTGTTCCAGACCAGGGAAGGAGCTGTAGCTGTTCTGCCCAGGGACTGACTTTTAAAGGCCAAGAGACACAAAGGGGAGATTACAGAGACATAAATAAGAATATAATAATATATAGATAAGAATGTTCTCTGTCCCTTAAATAACATTTTAGAGCAACAGATACATTTTGTAACACTAGAAACTATGTTTCCCCCACCACCTCTCAGCTCTTTTTACGGTGCCATCACTGCACTGAGCTGAGGGGCTGGTGTGAAGTGACACCCAGAGGAACCAGGGGGACAGAGCTTGACTGGGAGCACACATTAAATGCCAGTGTTGTCCCAGAATAGGTTCATTCACCCAGTGTGCAAGATGCCAATCCAGCACTGAGTCAAGGAATTTGATTTATTTACATTTCTGCACAGAAAGGGGGCCAGGTGGCAAATCCACAAAGCCAGCGCAACAACTATCAAAGCTTTTCACTATTTATACATTCTAGCAAATGAAGGTATTGATGCTCATTGGCTGCAAGTTACATCGTTCTCTTATTAATTAGTATTCTATCATCTACTGGTTAATGATTCTCTCGTTTCTCATGCTAATTAGTCCATGTGCTCAGTCTTTCTCTTCTTTTGGGTCAGTGGTTTCTTGGGTCAGTGGTCCGAGAGTCGGTGGTCGTGCTCTGCCCCTGCCAGAATCGCCTTTTACCCATCAGAGCTGATTCCAGCACAGCTGCTGGGCTGGCTTCATCAGTTTCTTCCTTGTCGTGGGGGTTCTGCCAAATGTCCTCGTGGCCTCTAAGTTCTGCATTCTGTGTGCCCACTGTCGGTGGCACATCCTTCTCCCCAGGCACTGTCAACCTTCCCCCTAGGACCGAGATCATCGAAACGTGTGGAGCCCTAAACCTTAGCAAAGCAATTCTGCCAACGAGGAATTTCTCTTTCCAACACCCGGCCATCACTTAGAGCTTGTGAGCTGCTGTTTCACGGCTTAAATCTCCTCTCTTGTTGATTAGGCTCGCAAGTTACAAAGATCAAACATTAATGAAGGTCCTTTCTTAAGAAAATTTTCCATATTCCGCATCTTGCAGCCGCAGCAGAGGCAGCTCCCCGCAGGCCGGGGGCCGGGGCCAGCCCCGCGGTGACCGGGCGGTGAGGGCGGGCTGCGGGCGGGGCGCGGCGGGGGCTGTCCCGGGGACACGGGGACACAGCGGGAGCGCTCGGCATGGCGCAGTACGCCAGGGGCTCGGCCGTGGCCGTCATCCGGCTCCGCAACCCGCCGGTCAACGCGCTCAGGTACGGCCGGCAGCCCGCGGGGAGCGCCGGGCCGGGGCTGGGGGCCTCCTTGTGAGCGGCTGGGGGATTCTCCGATTTCCTTCCTTTTCCCCTCATTCCCTCTCTCCGTGCCCGACTGAGGCTCCGCCCAGTCCCGGGCTGGGGCGGCCGCAGAGAGCCTCAGCCGGGACTTCTACACCGCTCGGTACCGGCAGGGGCCCGGGCGGCTCCTTCCGAGGTAGCTTGGATCTCGCTTTGCAAACAACATGCTGAACTTTGCCATAACTTCTGCTCTTTCTTATAATTTCTAGTTGGGGGGTTTCGCAGGAGAGGTGCCAGGCTCAGCAAACTGTACTTTCTGTCGTCTCCCCTGGAGGACGTGTAAAAACGTTGCCTATTTCTCATCACCTTCCAGTCTTTAAACATCAAGACACTGCTTCAGCAAGACATAGCACAGCAGCTCAGCCTGGAGTGCCCTCAGAGCTGTTTGCTACAAGTCAATCCTCAGATTTCCTGGTTTGATTGCCTGCCCCACACACTGCTCAGTGCTTGCCTGGCAAATCCCTGCACTATCCAAGAGTGCTGGAGGGGAGAGGGCAAAGGGCTCTGTGGCTATCGGGCATGGTTCAACAAGCGGAGCTGGGAGCAGGATTAAACCCAGCCAGGGCTGTCCGAAAGCAGTTAATTTGCTCTTTAAAAACGATTGAGGAATTGACTTCTAAATACTGATCTTGGTCAAGAAAAGCCCCATGCAATCTCAAACACAAGCCAGTGAAAAACAAGGTCCAACATCAATCTGTAGAAGCCTCTGAAGTTTTAGTTTTTCATGTGTCTTGAAAAGGACTTATGTGCTTTTGGCTTTACATTAGGTGTGCATTTTAGCTCCTTTAGTTCTGATTAGCATGTAAACCCTTTCTAAGCAGCTGGAGTTGTCCAGTAGCACATATAGACCACAGCGTCTATATTCACAAGCCAAAAAAAAAAACCCACTGCAGTTGTGCTTGACTTACAAATGAGAGAGTTTGTTAAAAAGAAGCTCATAGAGACAAGGAAGAGCACGAAAAAGAGATGAAACCTGCTGCTCTTTTGTAGCAAAGCTGCATTTCAGCTGGCAGTGCTCACTCTTCTGTTGCAACTTGTTTAGACGTGCAAAAAGAACGTTTTCACATGCCTAGGTAATTACCCTGAGAAACTTGGAGTGACTTGATGAGTTTAGATGAACCACACATGTAGGACTCCCAGAACTGTAGGATGTAAGACATCCTTTGGACCTCCTGTGCCCAAGACTAGTCTAAGAAAACTTCCAGGCTGTGCTCACAATAAACTTTCAATCCTTACCATGAAAAATACAAAATACAGAGCTAAAGAATCATGGAATCGCTGAGGTTGAAAAGACCTTTAAATTCACTGAGTCCAGCCATCTACAGTAATAGACACATGCTCAAGGAACCTTAACTCCCCTCTTTTGAGAAGTCCTGGAGAAAACCCAAAGTCACCTCTGCCTTTGAACAGCAACAGCACAACAGGACAGACCTCTGCTTTTATTGCCCTCTCCTCCTGGCCCTGCAGTGCCCTCACAGCAAGGTGCAGTTCTGATACACCAAGGGTGACAGTGTGGTTGTAGCCCTGCCCCCCAGCCCCACGGGGAAGAAGGCAGACCCTGGCAGACTTCAGATCCATTAAACTACGACTTGAGTCATGTCTGTGGTCTCTGGTGGCACGCTAGGGTAATACCTATTTTAAAAGAGATCCATAATTCTCACACCCTTGCCATGGGGTAGTTTTTAGCTGAGATCTGACTGCAGCTAGGAAAGGTAGAGCACACTCTGATCCCTGGGTGCTGCTTCTGCTTCTGCACATTTCTGTACTGGACCACAGGGAGCAGGTTTGTTCCTGCTGTTGGAAATGTTTGACTGCACAGGCGATAGCAGGCAGTGACAGAGTCAGAGAGGAGCCATGTCCTGCAGTCCTGAAAATTTCATTTCACAGCAGGCACAAATGCTTTTTAAGACTGGTGAGGTTTTGCTGCTGTGCTCCAGCCTCCCCTATCTCTCCCCATTATCCATTTCCCCCCTCCTGGGCCATCACACTGGCCATTAGCACTTTGGAAGCCACTGGTGGGCAGGAATTTGCTTTCTCCTGTCTGACACCATCCTCTGCTGCACAAGTACCTGCGGGGCAGTGCTTTCCTGAGGAATGTGTGCTGACTTGAGAGTCTGGCAGCAAATTTGGTTCCCACACAGACTCCCCTTTAAGCTAAACGCTCTCTCCACCAGCAGAGGTGGCATGTGCCAAATTTGATTTGCTTGGAGGGTTTTTTCCTGGTTTGCAGAAGTTTATTATTCAGAGATCTGCATTTATGAGACCATGGCATTGAGAGAAGGGATTTAGATTGCAAAGAACTAGGAGTTTGGGGGAACAGAAAGACAAGACTCACGAAAGAAAGAACTGACTACCCCTCTCAGCAGAGGCAGGCTGCTGGCACTGGGAATTAGAAGGACTTTAAGGAGTATTTCAACATTTGAGCTGACAAGGACAGAAAAGCTCCAAGGAGGCTAGGGGAGGGCATGCAGTAGGGGAGCTTACGTGTGGGATTCTATGAAGTGTGACAGCATAACAGGTTTGATCGGGAAAGGCTCTCCCTGGCTGCCAGGATTGTCCTTCTGACCCTGATCACCATAAAAATCAGAAAATGTAAAGGAGATGAGAGAAGCTGCAGTTTCAGACAGGTAGCAATGAGGGGAGAATGTGATTACCCATGTTGGACTGGATCAGCACCTCATCAGGATGAGATGCAGAGAGAAAATTCTGGGATGAATAAGCATCTGCTCCCCTAAAACAACTATTCTAAAGGTCCTCCCGAAAGATGCCACTCTGGCTCTGGCCTTAATTTATGTGCAGGACTGTTCAAGCTGTATTAGCAACTTGTCACACAACAACAGTGACAGTAGCTACTACACAGCTGGATCTGACACTGAAGCAAGGGAGAGCAGAGCAGGTAACTCCAGCACACAAGTCCTCGGTTTCAAGTAGGGGATTATGTAATACCCAGCAGCTAGCTCAAAGAAAAACACTGCAGGAAGCTATCAAGGAAAAGGAGCCTGTGACAATGGGAGAGCCTGGATTGCTTTTGTTCAGGTTTGGGATTTTCAGGTTTTTAAAGTTTATTAGAAGCTGGGAAAAGCACAAAGCAAAAGGACCAGACCTGCATGTTTTCCATAAACAACATTTTCCACTGTTGAGTCTCACTTCTTTAAACGTGACTAAGTAAATTTCCAGGATTCCCTTATATTACTTTTTTTTTTTAAATGAAAGAAATTCATTTTCACAAACTCCAGCTAAAATGCAAAATAATTAAGGTAAATAGTAAAACCCTGTTACAAATCCAGCACATCACAGTCACTGCAAAGAGTTCCATAAAATAAAAACAACCTGGTGTGGTAACCTCCAAGAATATTCTCTTGCTCTGGTGTGCACCAGCTCTTTAACAGCACCTGTTTCGAGTTCCTGAAACCTGGAACACCGAGTTACCTTGGCAGAATCACTCTTCTTGCAGTCAAAATAGTATCCATGGTGCAACTGACTACACGGCATGGGATGCAACCTTGGAAAGCATGGAGGGAACTTTTGCATTGTTACTGCTGAATGAATGACAGTGTCACAGTAATTAAATACATATGAAAATTACAGTGACTTTTTGTTTCTTTCATGCTCTGGCAGTTTGAAGCTGGGATTCTCCTGAGTATTTTTATAATTCTACTGTCATATATTCTACTACGATGCTTTAATTGAAAATTACGTCTCTTAGTGCCAGTTATGTGAGTGACAGAGCATTGCAGTCTGTCTGTTGGACTTCGACATATCCAAGGCAAACTTATCACTCCATCTTAGGAAAACAAGAAACTGCAAAAAGTCTGATTTTCCTTCCTTTTTACCCCACAAAAATTCCCATTGGGAAAAAGTTACATGGAAAGAGAAGAGATATTTATGCAAGTACCAAGT
Organism: Struthidea cinerea; assembly: GCA_013397865.1. Lineage (NCBI taxonomy): Eukaryota > Metazoa > Chordata > Aves > Passeriformes > Corcoracidae > Struthidea > Struthidea cinerea. The sequence continues at coordinate 543,145 of VZTI01002517.1, forward strand.
TAAATTATTCACTGGCATAAACGGTCCTGTTGGGTTAACAAAGGTGAGGTAGGGACCAAACTGTGATTTTGTGGCAGCCTTGATGACTAGTTTCTACTTTGGTAGTAGCATGTCGCTGTAAGTGCCAAGGGCTTGTAACTGATTTCCTCCCTCGAACCTGAACCTTTCCATTTGCTGCAGACAACCCTTCTAGATGGGCATTTTGCATCTGCTGATCAGACATGCCTGGAACAGACACAGAAATACTGATTGCTTCTGCCTGTTCCTGACAGAATTGTGCCATTTGTCTATACAATATTTGCAAATTAGTAACTTCACATTTGTTTGGATCATAGGACATATTTTTTCTCCCTCTTTGCACCATGGTTTGAAGAGTGTAATGACATTTCCTCATGGCTTTTCCTGCAATCTCCCAGCCCCTGGGTGAGTTTGGTACTGCTGTGGCCTGGCTCTCCACTGATGCACAAACAGAACTCCAAGAGCGGCAAGCATGGGTGCAGGCTGTGGGTGCTCCTCAAACAGCAGCAACCACGGATATGCCAAGGGAAGGGAGATAAAAACCAATTTTTTAACATATTAAAACATATTTAGTATAGAAAATTTGGAAAGCCTTTCATATTCTGCTACGTGGAGCTATGTGCAGTGGAGTGGCCTTTACTGACTCACCTCACAGTTTTACTTTGGCATGGCCAAATTATTCTCATTTTAAGTTTCAGCTTTCAGAACCATTACTAACATCAGACTTCAAAGTTGCCTTTGATGTCTGGGTTGGGCAATTGGTACATAACTGGCTGTTCTCTCTCCAAAAATAACACTTCTCCCAGTCTCTGGTTGTCAGGTCTGAGAGCTCCCACCGACTCTTCTATGTAGCACAGCCTTATCCAGGCAGCAGACGGTCCTGGAGACCCTCCTAGACAGCCCCCCTCAGCCAACAGCCCTGATTTATAGACTTTGATAATGGTTTGTCTTTAATTTTTGATTTTGAAGGAGGAATATGCAGAGGTTGGCTGGGATTCCTTCACACAGCTGGTTTACAGGGAGCTCTTTGGGCTCCCAAGTTTCCCTTTTCAGACTGTGGATTCCCACATGAATGCTGCAAGCATTGCTCCGTAAAAATGTGTGTACACAAGAGTACAATGATGTGGTTTTCATCTACTTCACAACAAGCTTCCTTTTTAGATGAAATGCCCTCTAATGCATAGAGCAACACGCACAAGCCGAGTATGCCTCAGGCCTTTCTGTTAGTTCTGTGTAATTAACAGTGCTCCTCTCCACTGGGCATCAGCAGAGCTCTGCTCCCTTTTCCTCAGCACCAACTCACACGTGAAGCTGGGCTCAGGGTTTGGAGAAGGTCTAGGAAGGAAAGCTGGTTTTATAAGGGACTGGGCAAGCATGGATGATACCTCTAGGATATTCCTCCAGCCTCCAACTTCTTGTGGCTCAGATTTTCTGAATTAGAGGCATCTCTGCACATCCACACAGAATAGTCTCTCATAAACTGTATACTTAAAACAGTGTATATGTCAGTATATTTTAGTATCAAAATTGTATATACATAAAATTTGTATTAATATTTCTGTTACTAAAGTGTCAGTGCTTCTGTTTTTAGCTACTATCGCTATTGTTACCACCTTCTAAAACAAACTAGGCTCTCCATGTCCATATCCATACAAACACATAAATTAGCTTTAAAGAGGCAAATGCAAAGCGGACATACAGTTGGGTCAGACTTTTTAAATACCTGATTTGAAAAAAACACTATTTATATTTCTACAGATCCGTTTTGAAATTCTTCATTAATTCTTTGCTGGCCACATTTACTGCTGGTGTCTGCAGAACTACCTGTTCAGATAAGTCAGAACATGTTCTGTGTAGTGTTTCATGCCCAAATTCCCTTTGACAGGATCCCACACCAGTTTAAGTCTGGACTTCTGTGCAGATCTTCACAAAGTGAAAGCATTATTAACATCAGGAGAGCCTGTGTCAGGTGTTTGAAAGATAACTTTTTTATCCCCAGAGCTCCTTTAAAAAAATTCTTAGATTGTCAGTGGTTTAGCATTAATTACTTTTAAATTATGCTGAACTGTTTTCTTGAAAATCTGAATGTTTAATTCATAAAGACATTTTCAAAAGAACATTTCCCTGTGCTACTTGCTGTGGAAACAGCAGTGTCATAGCCTGAAGATGAGTCTCCAGGCAGTGACTGACAGGTCGGCTGTCGGCCTGCTGGGTTTGGGTGCTTGTCCTTGGAGTAAGAGGGCGACTAAGGACAGGATTCACCTGGAGAGGCTCTGGCAGCAGCCAGGCATGGGGACAGCCTGTTGGACATGGTGCTCATTTTCACTGGGCTGCTCGGTGTTCATAGCATAGACCTCTTGGAAGGTGGGAGTTGATGGTTACTCACTGAATCTCTATTTTTTTTCAGTCTGGCAGTTCTCCAGGCTTTAGAGGATGGGCTGAAGAAAGCAGATGCAGATCCCTCAGTGAAAGCTGTCATGATTTGTGGTGAAAATGGGAAATTCAGTGCAGGTAAGACATCAAACACAGGCTGAGCAGAAGATGAAACACTCTCCACCCATCATATCTGAAGATTCTCTGCCTCATAACACGGCTGACAAAAGTCCCAATTTGGCTGGAAATGGCCACAAGACAGGGTGCTTTGTCTATTTTGCTGTGCCACCATTGACATGCTGGACATGCAGACAAGCTGGACTGCCCAGGCCAGAAATAGGCTGGTCTGTTCATGCTGAAATGAGGGACAGCTGCTCAACTCCATAACATCCTGGTGTTTCCTCAGTCTCCGTAGCTCTGTTTATGTAAAATCTTTGGACCATTTACTGATCTAGTGTATGGAATGTATCTGGGGTGGGGCAGTGGTGAATAACAGGTCTTCTCCAGCTGAATAAGCCTGAAAAGCTAGGGAATTTCTGTGGAGCTCTACATTGCTTGTTAGTAGTAACTTGCAGTTAACTATTGCAGGCTCAATATTACACCAAGGACGTTTGCAAATTTCTGCAAACTGCAGAAATTGACTGCATGATCCTTCGAGTTACTCTGTGTTTTTGTACTCAGCCTTCCCCGGAGCCCTGTGAACAGGACCAAGGATGCAGCGCTCCTTGGAGGTGGTCCCAAAAGGGGTTGATTCCTGTTAACCACTCTCCTGCCAGCAGCACGCTCTGCAAGGACTTGGGCATCTGTGAGCAGCTGTGTCCCGTGGCACAGAGGGAAGGACTGTTCCCGTCACCGCCTTGCCCACTAATTCCTCCTAACCTCTTGGTGCTCCCCCAGGAGCTGACATCCGAGGGTTTTCCACTCCCAAGAGACATGGAGTTGCCCTGGGCCCCATCGTGTCCCTCATCGAGAGCAGCGAGAAGCCGGTGGTGGCGGCCATCGAAGGCGTCGCTTTGGGGGGAGGCCTGGAGGTAGCGCTGGGCTGTCACTACCGCATTGCACATGTGAAGGTAACACACCCTGCGGGCCAGAGGGGCTGCTGGAGGTGTCGGGAGCCAGCTGCAGATGGCACGGGCAGAGGGACAGGGTGCCTTTCCTGGGACCCTCTGCCCAGAGGGGAGCGGCTTTATAGCTATAGGACACAACTCGGTGTGCTCAGACATTCTTCACCTACACCACCACCCTTGACGTCTTTCCTAAGTCTTACTAACTGACTAATTTCAAGTCATTTCTAAATATAAAGTTGATTTGTAACAAGTAGGATAAGATGGCTGTGTAGAAGCTTCAGTAACCAAATGTTAATTTGCCCTAGGTCTCATTATCTATATTCTGATGCAGACAGCTGTATCTTAATGACTCATGCAGCGTGACTTTCTCTTATTTATTTTTTTCCCCAGCCCTGCGAATTTTGCACTTCTTTCTGCTCATGGCCTAGTTTCTATAGGTAGTTGAAACTCAGGAGCATTTATGGTTAGATTCCCCATGAGCTCTGTGTCCCCAAGGAGCACTTCAACCAAAAGACAGCTTTAAGCGTCTTCAGGAATTATCTGGGATTTTTCTTTAATCCCCTCCTTTAAGGTTCAGGAATGCTGAACCGCCTTGAGCAGTACCTGTCTCCTTGTACAGACTCCTCACTGACAGGGCCATCCCCTCACTTCTGCAGTGAGTCACTTTCTCCGTGGCAGTGTGGGTTGCTGTAACAGCATAAAGAGATATTCCACATCATCCTCTGTGCCACCTAAGGTGAGGCCCATGGAATCACAGAATCTTTAAAGTTGGAAAAGACCTCCAAGATCACTAAGTCCAACCTTTGACCAATTACCACCATGCCCACTAACCCACATCATGAAGTGCCATGACTACCGGAACTACAAGTAATGGTCTTAAAGTAACTCAAAATCTCTCGAAAGCTCAATAGAAAATGTGCAAACTATTTTTTAAAGGCAACGAAATCTAGATACATTTTTAAGAGAAGATCCCCACAGACTTCCTGCTGCCCCTGGCTTACCTGCCATGACTCTACCAGATGTCAAATGCACCAAGAGACATTTGAAGGAAGATTAGGGAAGAGTTCAATGGTGTTCAAAGCCAGGTTAGATGGGGCTCTGAGCAATCTGGTCTAGTGGAAGGTGTCCCTGCCCATGGCAGGTAGTGAAACAAGATGGTTTTAAGGTTCCTTCCAACCCCTCACTAAACTTGCAAGAGTTAGGGTAGGGAGGTGACAGCTAAGCCAGCGTGCCCTCCAACAGTTGGTAACAAATACTTAAAAGCATTATTGACACATGTGTCAATCTAGGGAATGCTGTTGGCCCTACAGCTCTCCCCCAGTGCTGTACTAGCACAGAAATCCTCTGAAAGGTCATGTTTCCTTGTGCATTTGTACAGAAATCCTTGAAATGGTCAAGTGATTTTTTTTCTTAAATATTTTATGTAGCAAAATTCAAGGATGAAGTTTCTATGTAGAAATTCTGAGGCTTCCTAGGGGAGCAATGTGACTCATATCTGCTTATCTTTCTTCTTTTTTGCTCAGTTTGCAATTACCACTCTTTCTAATCAGATTTTTTGTTTAATTTTACTTCATTTTAGGCTCGGATGGGTTTGCCAGAAGTCACCATAGGGTTACTTCCAGGTGCTGAAGGCACTCAGCGACTCCCCAGACTGATTGGAGTACCGGCTGCTCTGGATATGATCACTACAGGTAAGCACTGTGTCTGTACAGATGAACATGGCATTGAGTCATACCAGCTTGGTCTAAAAAACAGGAATCTTTTACCTGTGTAGCTGCTTGGGTTGTAATTCTGCTTGCTTCCACCCATGAGGGGCTCATTACCAGCTGCACAAGTCGTTTGATCAGAAACTAGCAAAATTGTCCATCAGGCTCTGCTGTAGTCACCTTATTTCTCTTTTTATGGCAGGAAAACACATTCCAGCAACTGAAGCACTGAAGCTGGGCTTGGTTGATGAAATTGTGGAAGAAAACACCATTGAGGCAGCAATCCGTTTGGCAAACAAAGTGATTGGTGAGGAACAAATTGTAGCAGTGCCAGGAAATAATTGGTGATGTTTCAGGGCTGAAAAGAGTCAGAACAAAGCCCACCAGTTTGTTCCAATTTATGCTCCATTCTTGAGTTTTGGCATCCATATAAGATAGAATTAATTGCAGAATTTGTTTCCTGTTGTCTGAAATGAAAAAAATCAAATGGTGGAAAGCTGCAGAAATTCAAGTGACATTCGGAGAACAGATACATATCAAGTCCTCCTGCTTTTTAATTGTATATCCAAACTCACACGCTCCTCTGGGATGCTGCACTCCGCAGGTTTTGGGGAGTAAGTGCTCTTTCCATATATAGTTCAGGATCCCAGCTGGCATTGCATGCATCCTGGTTGCACCATCCACAGTGGCCGAGCAAAAATAACTTCCTCCCTGTAGTGGAGGGGCTGGCACATCCTCTGCTCAGTTTAATGATCCATGGTCTGTAAGTGACTCTGTCCCTAATCCTTTGGGTGCCATGTAAAAAAATGGCCTGTGCAGATGGGAGGGATGGGGAGAGATTTTTTTTCCCCATCTTAGAAATAACAGAATCAAATTAACTGAAGTTAACTTAGGAAGAGGAACATTCCTTGTGCAGCACAAGGAGCACTGCCTTGGGAGAAAACAGGGCATTTTTCCACTACTGACCTCCTCGTACCTTTGGAACCCGACCACTGGATTTCATCTGGGGCTCTGTCACAATGAGATGAACGCAGGAAAGCAGAAAACCCTTCCTGCTTTGATCACGTGGCCTTTACAGGCAATGTTGCTCCAAGCTGGGTTGTTGGTCTTGCTCCTCCAGTTCTCTTCGCTACAGACAAGGCCCCTTCTCCATGCTTCAAGCTGAGGCAGCTTTGTCCTAGATGACAGTGCATCATATTTTAAGGTACTTCAAAGAACGGACTGTTCTTAAATATCAGTGTCTTGTAAACCTCCCCACACTTCGAGATGTACCAGACAGGTGCCAAGGTATTCTTTGGCTGGGTTTTCTACAGCAGATGCCCTTCCTTCTCACTGTGTTCGTCCTACAGTATTTTAGGGCTTCATTTTCTAGTGCAGTATCAATGACATAAGCAGTCCTCTTTTCTCTTTCCTGTATGTCATCAGACTAAATATAATTCTTTAGCAGGAGATGGATGATGTATTTCACTGCTGCTTCTAAGAAAAACAAAGGTACTTTGGTTCACTGAGTTTGTCTGTTTTGAATGAGAATTCTGTTTCTCCATCTGTTGGGAGAGCAGTGAAATATTACCACTCTTCTAGGCAAATTAACCCAACAAACAGTGCTCGCTGTGATGTACCCTCTGGGCTCTGAATGATGCCTTGCACAAGATCTATACCAGTACTGATGGCAGCAGCAGCAGTAGTGTGTCATGAAATGAGTAATGGATACATTTCTGGAACTGGCAAACCAGAAAACATTCTGGAGTTCAACAAATGCTATGTGCAGTCGGGTGAAGTTTAGATATTTGCATGCTTGTTTCTTCCATGACAGACATCGTGCAGTGGCTGACAGATGTGAAAGCCAGCTTGGCCTTAGAGGAGACCCTCAGGAAGGGAGCATTGACCACACTATTTCTCAGGGGAACTTGCTTTCTGGAGCTTATATCCACTGCCAATAGTGGCAAAATCCTGTTCTTTAGCTTCATCTTCTTTGGAAATGGTCACTACCAATATATATATTTTGTTTTTAAGTTGTATAAGCATAAAAGGATCCTGGCTGAATGTCCAGCAGGCAGCCTGTCCCAGTCTTACTCATTATTACATTTTCAATCTGTTTATCGCTGGTTTGAGTTACCCCAGCAAAAATGAGTAATATCATTGATGGTGTTTCACATCACACTATATATCAACTCCCACAGGACTTAAAAATGCTTTCAGACTCTTTCCAACAGCTTTACTGGCATTTACAGTACATGTTTTAACAGTGAAAACACTGGTGAGCCAGCTAATCTATTTCTTTCCTGCTTGAAAAATTTCTCATTAGACCCCACAGAAGACCATGACAAGTTTTGATGCACCATTTACCCTCAGGTTATCTAATAATTTGAAAGATTGGTGTACCCAGAGCCTGTATTTTTCTTTCAAATCTTTCCTTGCTTTGGCCTTTGCCTAAAGTTAATAATATTCCTGTCAGACAAAGGCAAGGCAGCACTTCCATTTTTCTCTATCAAGAACTAACAGGGCTGCAGAAGAGATGACAGTCTTGTATAGCTGGTCTGGAGTTTCTTCACATGGAGTTTTGATTTCAGTGAGTGTTTTTCAGATAATCTTAATAAAACCAAAGAGAATCTACCAAAAAAAATGCCATCACAGAATTGCACTGGCTTTGGGGGGCATGCAGCATTCTGTTTCTGATGAGATTTTTTTTTTAAACATTAAGCTACAACTGCTGACTTCTTACAGAGCAGTCTGGCTAAATAACTAGTTTTGTCACCACTGGAATTTCTATTCCTGGGAAGGCTGTATTGCAAGATAAGTCTCAAAGAATCAATTCAGAAATAATTTTCGTCTAAAGCTTTCTCAGCGCTGGAGCTGCAGTATCTCATGGCAAGAGATCAGTCTCAAATGACTGCCTTACTGTATCAGGGGTCCTTGATTACTGTTGTGATACACAGCTGACAGAGCTGCTTTTATGGCACATTGGGAGAGCATTCTCATCCATACATTTTTATGGATTGTTCCTAATGAAGGACACCTTCAAAAGATGCTCTGAAACAGTAAGTGGGTGTAGGAATACACAGAGGCAATTATTGATTCTGAGTTAGATTTCTCATTGAAAACCATTATTTATATATTGCAGATAGAAAGTGAGAATAATTCCCTGACCTCTCCAGGCAACTGGCCTCTCCAGGCTAAAGAAAATATCTTCACTTCTGAAGGCATATTTTAAAAGGAGTAGACAGGAGCTAAATCCCTGGGGACAAGGAGAACGTCCTTTCATTAAATGTGCTTGACAATCACTGCAGTAATCCAAAGTTGCATTTCAGGCTTTTCCCAGCTGATGGCATCACAAAATTGACAAATGGCTGGAACTGCTGGTGGCAGGCAGCAGCTTGCAGCTCATCCTGCCCAATTCTTGTTGGCCTGCTCTAGTCTTCCTCAGCTGGAGGAGAAATTGGCTCCTGGCCTCCACACAGCAGACTTTGAAGCTCTCCATATACACCCCTTGTTTTTGTGACCCCATCTGCTGCTCAGAGCAGAGCAGTACCAATGTCTTGCACCAAAGAGCCAAGGAAAATCAGAGCAATTTGGAGTAGCTCAAGTCCCCCAGGTATTAATCTGTGTGGAAAGATGATGAGTTTCTGCCTGTAAGCTACTGGGAGTTGCTGCGGAGGAAGCAGTTGTTCCTTCTGAGGCTCATCAAAGCCAGGGGCGGAAGAGATGCTGCTGCTGGGTAATTGCATCCTTGAAATGGAGGCTGCAGGAAAGGCTTTCCCTCAGCGCTGCAAGGCCTTTCCGTGAGTCATCTCTGCCAAGATGCACAGTATCGAGACATTTTAATCTCTCCCCAGGGCTCAAGGTTCTGGCTGACACCTTCCCTAGACAGAGGCCTAGCCAAGTGTCCCTTGGACACAAACAGAGTTTGTGAAAGGTCTGACATAGCCTGGACTTGTCCCTGGCAGCCTGAGGGGCAGGGGCCAGGCTCAGCTTTATTCTTCAAAAATTCACAAGCACAAGGAAGAACATTAGGCTTGCCCTGTCTCTTGCATGTGCCATCCCATAGTATCCCAAGGATTTACAACTCTGGGATGACATTTTTTTCTTTAAATAACATAATATTTGATACTGTATAAATACGTGGTGCATTTGCTGATAGAAATTTTATAGACTTGATCTGCCCTTTGTGTCACCTGCACTACGAACCTGGTAACCAAAGCAGGAATCTGTGCTAGCTCCTGCGTGTGGATGATGCTTTTCCTGCAGTGCTGATGTCTGACACTGTTCATCATCGCCCTGCTGCTTTGCTTTCAGAAATCAAGCTGCACACAGGTGTCCCACACTGATCTCTTCTCCCCAGATTTGGATTCTGATAATTCTTTCCTGATCATAAAGATGTCCTTTATTCCTATTAGCATTGCAGAAGCTAAGATACTGCACAGAGGTGCTGTAGAAAACCTATTTAGTTTGCAGCTAAAATAAGAGTTTTATTACAGGACCCTGAGCTACTTTTTTTTTAGTCTGAGGAACTGTCTCCTGTCCCCCATCAGTATTTGGGCTTACAGTACTATTTGCTGTCTGAAGACCAAGCTTAAAGGCTCCCAGTGGTATTCCTTTTTTACCAGCCCTTTCCACTGGATGTCATATGAAGTCCCTTGATCTGCCCAGTCTTCCAGCCATCAGATCAGCTTTCTGGGACAAGCCTGAGCTTTCCTCTTGTGATGGAATATAACCCAATATTTAGTCCTAAATAAAGAACTGCAGATAAAGAGCATTTCTGGGTTAAAAACTCAAATTTAAGGAAAAAAAAACCTCCAAAATAAAGGAACATTATCCTGCAATACTGGCTGATACAAATTATATCCACTGTCAATGTGAAAACATTTTTATGAACGCTGATTACATGGGAAGCTACTTACACAGTGAGTGTTCATCTTTTTGTGCTCACTAAGAGGCTTAATTAAAAAACCTGAGCTCTGATGACCTCTATTACAAGAAATCAGTATATTAACTCATCCTGGAAACTTGTATTTCTGTTTCTCCTAAACATTGCTCAGTCTTGGAGGAAGGGCTAGAGTCAGGACCTGTTCCTCAAGCAACCACGCCTGCAGTGCTGCCACTATTCCTGCTCTTCAGCACCCTCTGTGGGATTTCCTGAGTCTTCTGCGGGTGCATTGGCACTTCCCTAGCTCAGACAACAGAAAGGGAAGCTGGATGCAATATGCTGCCTTGGAAGGAAGTGTGCCCCCGTGGCACAGCTCATCTAAGAGGCCAGAGCAATGAGACACTGTCCCCAGAGAGCTTCAGCAGAAGGTTCTCAGCCCACCACCCGACTTTGGTGGCAGTCCTGGCTGCTTCTGGGAACAGCACTAGCAATCCACACAGTGCCATGCTGCAGTTAATGATCTGGATACGGCTGTGGTGACAGCAGGGTCTTTGTGAGAATGTTGCAGTCTCAAGGGGATACATCCCAAACTGCTGATCTTGTTTCTCCACGGTCTTTACTGAGCAAGCTGCCATTATGAGCAGAGGAACACCTGAGTATGGCCAGGTCTGTACTTAGGAAGAAGGCAGAGAATTTTGGCATCTGAAATGCAACTAAGTTCTCGCAATTAAAATCCTTTCTAGGTATCACCATAGCAACCTCTTCCGTAATGAACTTCACATATTTGTGGGGCTGCTTGATTCATCCCTTGCTGACACAAACAAGAACTCTCCCTTGCTATTCATTTGCTGCCCAGCTCATGCTGAGTGAGATCTCCTTTTGGTTAGTCCCAAAGTGAATTGAGGGGCTCCTTTGGTCAGGGAAGAAGTCAGGGTGTGTTTTCCACTCTCTTGTCAATGTCTGGGTCAGGACTCTGGCTGGAATGCCTCTAAGTGTCAGCTGGGTCCTGAATACTAAACAACACTGGAGGAAAACTTCATTACCGAAGCTTATAGAAAGACCCATATGAATGTGGCAGCTGGGACTGTAGAGGGAAAGAACTGGAAAGTCAGGGCACTCAGAAGATGAGAAAAGGAAGGAGGAAATTACTTCTTTGGAAATGAAGTCTTACTTTTTTTGAAGTCTGAGAAGGGACTTGAAAAATCATAATTATCAGAGCAAACAGAGATAAGGAGAAATGTCAGACGCTTTAGTTCTAGACCCAGCTCACTGTGCCATGCAAGCCCTAATGCAGTGGGAGTTGGAGAAGAGGCAGAACTGCCTTCCCAGCCTGTGGAAAAGGGCGGAAATCTGTGGTCTGGAAAGACTACACCTGAAAAGATGTGGATGCTTTGTTCTGTAACTCCATTTCTCTCCCCCCAGGCCAGCCCCTGGGACCCCGCAGGCTCAGCCTGAAGCCGGTTCCCAAGCTGCCCAACATGGAAGCGTTTCTGCGGGAAGCCCTTGTGAAGGTGAAGAGACAGGCGCGGGGGTGCCTGGCTCCGGAGCTGTGCTTCCAGGCCGTGCGGGCGGCCACCGAGAGGCCCTTCGCCGAGGGGCTGCGGCGGGAGCGGGAGCTGTTCCGGCTGCTGCTGACCTCGGGGCAGGCCCAGGCGCTGCACTACGCGTTCTTCGCCGAGAGAGCCGTGCGCAGGTGGGCAACTCCCGGCGGAGCCTCCTGGAGCAGCGCTGCCCCGCAGCCCGTGCGCAAGGCAGCCGTCATAGGTAAGGGCAGGGAGCCGCCGCGGCGGGCACCGCGCACAGCCGACAGCTGCGCTGGAGACCCCATCCCACCCGCACACACTCACACCCACTGGTGAAGTTGTCACCGCTTTGGGAAGCTCCAAATTCAGATGGCAACTCACACGCCACTAGATTAGTACGCGATGCCTCCCCTCCCTTTGGAAGAATAGCTTTCACTTCAGAGACAGCTTCGTGTGTGGACCATAAGCAGTCTGCTCCCTTTTAAACACCGAGACCTGGCTTTGCTCCGTGCTAGAAGCAGGTCTGTAGGAAATTCTCCTCCTCCTGGTCTAGTTCCGTACTGCAAGTGTATGTGCACAGAGTCACTCAGGGATATATTAATACAAAAATGTTTTGACAGCTGTATTTTAAGAAGATTTCATCTCACTGGGATCCACTCCTGCCATTTTGTAGCCCAGCAAGATAATGCCTTCATTAATTTTTTATAAGAGCAATTTAAATAAAACCTTCGATGCACTGCTGAGATTAAAAAAAAAATCTTTCAGCTCTAGCTGTTGATAGTAGCACTCAAAAATGGTTACACAAGTAATGGAGCACTTGGAAAATATCCATTCTGTTTCAAGGAAATCTCACCAGATCAACACTGCTTTTTTCCTGGGTGCTTCTCAGGACTCTTGAGCTGTCTGACAACTCATTTGAGGCCATAGAGATTTTTTTGGAACTTCTCTTCATTAGCTGCCATGCCATACTTTTAGTAGAAATGAGTTTTTAAACATCAGTCCACAAACCCTCTGAGAAGGATCTGTGGCTGTTAAAGCATTCAGGTAAAGAGGCATTAATTATTACCAGATTTATTCTATGACTTGAAGAGCACAGGAGTTTGGACACACACTTTTGTCAGTCCCAGGCAGGTCAGTCCTGCCGTGTGTGCTTTGACAGGAGGGCTTGTGTTGGAGTTTGTGGGAATGACCAGGTGACCAGGAGGGACGTTCTCTGCTCTGTGCTGCTAAACCATGGCAGAACAACAGGCTTGCAAAGACCTAATCACAGTGACAGTTTAGCCAGAAGGGCTGTTAGAGCTGAGCTGCCTATTTTGGGGCTGTAACCGAGCTAGAGGGAATTCTGAGGACAAATGCAACCTCTATTTGAAAGTTTCTAGTAGAAACATAATCTGTATTTTACTTCCAAACAGAATTGGCTGGGCTGCATGGCTCTTCCATTGGATTATGTATTTGCCACTCATCTCTGGACAGATTTCTGAATTCAGGTCTGAAATTGCCCCAACCTCACCCCCAGGTTTCAGTGTTTTCATAGTTGATTACAGACAATGCTCATCTCCTACTCCTGCAGAACAAATGAAATAAGTGCTTTGATACTTCTGCTGCAGAGCACAGTCTGTCACACTCTGGTCATTTTAATGACCCTGAACTTTCCCAAATATGTCAACATTTCATAAAAGGTGCATAGCCAAAGTGGGAACAGCATTCCAGGAGTAATTACACCAAGACCAGGTACCAAGGTGTTTCTTCCTTGCTCCTGCTTAGTAGGCCCAGGGTAACAGGCAACCTTCACATTAGCCATGTTCAGCACATCCAGTTAATTATCTACGGGCAGGGAGCAGCTGCACCCCAGGGATGGGGAGCCAATGGCAATAACAGGGGGCAGAATCACAGACTCCTTGAGGCAAGAAGGCACCTCTGAATGTCATCTTGTCCAACATATCAGACTCAAATGGGGTCACCTAGAGCCAGTTGCTCAGGACCATGTCCAGACAGCTCTTGAACATCTCCAAAGATGAAGACTCCACAACTTCTCAAGGAAACCTGTCTCACTAAAAAGAATTGCTACTATGTCTACTTATGTTCAGATGGAGCTCCCATGTTTCAGCTTGTGTCCATGACCTCTGCTTTTATCACCAGGGGCCACTTGAGTCTGGCTCCATCTTCTTTACCAGGTACCTTTCTCTCAGGTGTTTATATACACACGGGTGAGATCCCCCGAGCCTTCTCTGTGCTGAAGTCGCAGCTCGCTCAGCCCTCCCTCATGAGACATACTCCAGTCCCTCAATCATCTTCTTTGCCCTTCACTAAACTCACTCCAATCACTCTTGCTCTGGGGAGCCCAGAAGTGGACCCAGCACTCCAGCTATGGTCTCACCAGTGCCACGTACAGGGGCAGGATCACCTCCCTCGGGCTCCCAGCAAGACCCCTCCTGCCATAGCTCCAATACCATTAATCTTCTCTGCCACAGGGTCATGTTGCTGCTCAGAGTCAACCTGGTGTCCACCAGCACTCCCAGACCCTTTCCTGGGGAGCTGCTTTCCAGCAGCCAGCCCCCACTATGCACCATTCCTCCCCACGTACAGGACTTTACACTTCCCCGTTCCTGAAGATCCTGCCCACCCATTTCTGCCTCTGGATGGCAGCACAACCTACTGCTGCATCAATATTTACAGCCCCTGGGCAAGGCAGGCAGGGCAGGCCCAGAGACCGTGGCCGGGACCTGCTGGAAGTACAGGTGATCAAGCAAAATTCCCAGGATGATGCAGGTCCAAGGTAAAGGTGGGAAGCCAGTCTGCAGGCTGAGCTCTGCATCAACAGTGGCCACAGCCACAGTGAGCCACCAGAACTCCTCCAAGGAAGCATAAGAAGGGGCTATAAGCCCAGGTCTGAGCTTAAATGGGGCTCAGAGGCAATGGGCAGAGCAAGTGGGTGGAGGCTCCAGGTGTGGCTGGTCAGGGACATTAAATCCCATCAGTGAGCTCGGGGCCTTGACACTCAGCCAGACTCCAGCCCTTGCTGAATCACTGCTCCCATTACACAGCCCCTGTGTCCCACCAAGCAGAGCTTGCTTTGCTTGTGCTCTTGTTCATGTCAGACTTCATTTCATGTGACATCTCTTATCTTGGAGGTTCTTGATCACCTCCTTTTAACCCTGAATCCCACGCCAAAGTGTCACTGCTTCCTATCACTCCTTTCTGCACCTTGTGCTTTTTTTCCTTCCTCTGGAAGGTTTTTCTCCTATTTTGCCTTTTGATAAAAGTGAAGTTGTGAGTCCATTAGAGACAAGCAGAGAACATGCCAAAACAATTGTATTTTTTCTTTCAGGCTACTGTAACAAAAAGTCATTCTCCAGCCAGTACAGTGCTCTACAGTATTTTGTAACTTCATGTTTTTGATATGAAGTACATCCTTGCAGCGCTAGAAATCAAAATCCTAGGGATCAGGACATCTTTTAAAGTAGTGCTGCTCACCCATGCAAGTATTGAGTCTACCTAGGTGACCCAGAGTCTCTCTATTTTCACTGCGGAGAGGAGGGCACTCAGAGAAAGATGCTACCTCGATTTAGGCTCCTCAGAAATCATGCAGACCCCACTTTCCCACAGACAGTGCTGTGCTGTTTCACACACTAAACTCATGTTGCATTGTCCTGCTGCTTCCATCTCTTATTGCTGCACTGTGGGAAGCAATTGAGAAGATCATGTTGATTTTTTCATGTTGACTTTTTGTTTCATTTGCTTTTGTTGCTCTGAACTCTTGGCTCCCACCTCTTTTCACTTTCTCTGGTTCCTCAACACCCAGAAAGAAGGTTCTTTTCTCTCTGTCCCTTCCAAATGCATCTCCCCACAGCTCCCTGCTTGCCTGGAGTATCACATCATTTCTGCTTGAAACTGATACCCTGAAACAGAGAAAGCAGCAGCCCTGGCCTGCAGCAGCCCATCGCTGCCAATTGCTTATTATTGTTTTTATCAGGAAAACCAGAGCAGTCCTTGCATATTTTTACCAATCTATAAAGGATTATTTCCATTGCCAGGCATTTTAAGGTCCAAACATTCATTACAGGTCAGAGTTTTTTCCACTGATCAGTATTTCTGTAGTGTGTGTGACTGTACATGATCTGCCTTGTACGTATTTCAAGTTCTTTTGTTTTGAAATTTGTTTTTAAAATCCTTAAATTAATTTTGTATGATTTTTCGTATTCTAAGTACCTCACGTGACAGATCAATAATTAACCATCATTATTCACTCAGCTTGCCCAGCAAATGGATTTGTCATACCCATATTTGGCCTGAAATTACATATGCACAAGTGTAGTTTTGATTATCTATCAAAGCTTCATTTCACAATAAAAGACCAGGAGCAGGATGGCTGGGCACTGCTCTTGCTCCTGAAGCAGATTTCAGTCTTTTTTGGAAAGATGTGCCTTGGACATGAAAATAGTCGCCTGCATGGAAGATGAGAATGTAGGGTTTTTCCTGGTTTGGGGGAAGGGAGAACACTATTGAGTAAGAAAAGGCAGCACACAGCAGAAATTCTGGAGTAGCTCCTCAGCGAGTTTCAGTCTGTGTGATCTGAGCTGAGCATGAGACATCTCCCTTCCTCTTTCTTCCACAGCCCTCTACACATGTAAGGCCTAATGATCCCCTACCATTTTTTCTGCTCTAACATATTCTTCCCCAAGATCACTTGGCTTTCTGAATTGCAAAAGAGGAGTCCTCAGAAATGCCTCTTTCCCTGCTAGATAGCCAAAGCTCTCCTTAGTTTTACAGCCCAATTTTAGAAAATATTTCCAGGGGAATCATGCTGTGCAAGCTCTAATGCAACAAACCCCTTGGGGCTTTCATTACTCTCTCTGCCAGCTTCATTAAACATCATTTCATACAGGCCATTGCAGAGTTCTGTAGGAAGTTGAGAGACAGATTTTCTAGGTCAGAAACAAGCTTGGCAAGCTCATATCTTATCTATAAGCCTGTTCCCATGGCCTAGAAAGTGTAGTGCTACAAGCATGTGTGCCTGTCTCTCACGGGATGGCAAAAACCTACACGGAGTACTCATGATGAAAGCAGCCAGGGGAACCACCTGGCACCACTGCAGAGCTTCCCTGGGAAAGAAGCCTGGGGAACATCTGCTCACAAAAGAGGTTTCCATTTAGGAGAAGGCAGTGTGTTCATAGGGCAAGAGAACTGCTAACATTTCAGTCATGAGACTGAAGCTGGGAGGATCAGGAGTGGGTAAGACCCAGGATGTGTGGAGAGCTTGGAAATTCTAGAGAGAAACCCCAGGCCTGCACCGTGGAAAGGAAGAGGCTTCAAGAGGGAGCCGTGTGGAACTGCAAACACTTCAGCTTGATGTCTAAAGAGAGCCTGACAGACGGGGCTGGGTTTGGGGGTCAGTTAACCCTCCTGCACTGCAGGAAGAAAGCACCTCGTGTAGCTCTGCAAAGCCAGGGGAAACCTGTCCCTGATTGTACCTGCTCCCACATCAAAGGCTCTGGAGAGTGAGCACAGTGGGAGGAGCTTCTCATGTTCAGGTTTTTTCAGTCAGCAAACCATAGACGCTGGATTACTAAGAGCTGATTCATGTTGTTCTAGATTAATTTTCAAATTAGTTTTCAGCAGAACTTGATTATGAAGTAGCAAATCTAATTTCCTAGAAAGGAACTTCAGCACTTGCTTGGGAGTGTAATGATGGTTCGTAAGCAGGCTGCCAGCTAGTGATGCCAGTAAAAACTATCTTCTGGTGGCTAAGCAGGGAATGTTTGGAATGTCTTGTGTGCACACAAGCTGAAGGTGGGGAGAACTAAACCAAGAGTGTGTAGCATGCAGGAAAAACAACCTACCTTGTCTGACCTTGGTTGCTGGAACTTGTTTAAATGATGACATCATTTCAGCTCTTCTTTACAAAGCTGCTTTAGACAAAATTTTTAATCCCCTTGTTTCTGTTTATTTGTTTAGCTGACTTTCATTTGTAAACCTGAGATTAAAAAAAATCATTTTTACAGAATTATAACAAACCTATACTTTTTCTGGTTGCTGCTTTATTTAGGATATTAATAATCCTCCCATTCAGAGGCTTCGCACTTTCAAAGCTGGTAAAATTGTGCTGACCTCCCCTCACTAGTTTGTATTAATTTAGTTGGAAAAGCCTCCACCGTGGCAGAGCAGGATCAGCGGTGTGGGTTGTGTGTCACAGGAAAGTGCAGCTTCATTTAATGTCACAGAGGGCAGAGCTGGTGCAAGGGATCAAGCCAGTAATCTCTGCACTGGGATTCCTGAGGGTATGAGCTGGGGGCAGCGCATTTATGGATCTTGGAGGAAAAAATTACAGTGTGAATGGATTCTCAGTTACAGGAATTCTGGGCAAGAGCTTTAACTGTGCGCTTGGACAAGGAAGACTGACTTTGAGAATCTCCAGAAGTTAGGAATGGCCTGTGTTGGAGGACTTGAGGAGTTCCTGGTAGGAAGAGATGCCTGATATAAAGTGAACAGCAGGCAAAAGGCTACTGATGTGCCAGCGTGATTTAAAAGGAGAGAGATGATGTTGAAATCTAGATTAAGAACGCTGCGTTAGTTCCATCCTGTTCAACCTGGCACTGAGAGACACACAAGACGTTAGAGACAAAGTCTAGAGCAGATCAGCATCCAAGTCTTTACAGAAATAGCAGCCGAAATTTTTTTGCTCCAAAGATCACGCAGTGAAGCGCAGAGGGAGAAAAGGAGGGAGACAAAGAGGAAGCTTGGAAGGACGAGGGAGAAACCAACTCTTTGAACTTTGCCGGTGTCAAAATCTCTGGGGGGGTGGGGAGGTGTATCTGCTCAGTGCCCATAACAGACCATCTCACAGAAACACTGAGGCACTGACACCCTCGGGGAGAAGCTTGCTTTGGACCTGCCTGCAGAAGGTGGTAACAGAGCTGCAGCTGTAACTCAGAGCTTTTCTCTTTGGTCCCCAGGTTCTCACTCCTCAATGACCCTGGTTTCCATAGGTACAAAACTTTGCAGAGAGAAGACATGAATCACATGGTCTGTGCACACTGGGTGAATCCCACTGGAATTTTGTAAGCTTGTGAGGACACTAACTTGCCTTTGTGCTACCTTTTTGCAGTAATGACACAGGGGCAAGGACTTTGCACACAAGATGGAAAATGCAAAGCCGTTTATTGCGTAGTCAGAATTCCCTAAATCCCAGCACCCAACAGGATATCACATCATATAAACAGGAAAGATGCTCACCACAGTGTCCCCCAATCACCTGGGGCATTGCACAGATTTCACCTATGATGGTAACAGGCAAACAATGCCCTATAAGGCCACAAACTCCAATGAACACTTCTCCTAGGCCCAGGCTGTCCATAAACACACAATCCTCTCTCAGTCCATCCCCGGTGACCTGGATGCACTCCCAGGGCCCCCTCCGGGCCCAGGATAGAGGCCCTCTCTCTGATCCTCAGGGCCTGTCTCTCTACCACTACTTAGTGCACTCCAACACTACCTCTTTTCAAACACTTAGGCTCACTGAAAGAGCAAATTCACCTTCCTTTTTCCCAGTCTTCGATACCTGTTGTCTATGTGTGCACTACTCGTTTTCCAGAGGCCTCCACTTTTTATCCTGGAGATACAAGGGAAATGCTACTGTCGAGAGATTAATTTCCTATTCATAGTCTTTGATTCTATCTCACTTTCATCCCTAGGGCTGGGAACAATGGGCCGAGGCATTGTGACTTCTCTGGTTAAGGCCAACATACCTGTGGTAGCCCTGGAGCAGGATCTGGAGTATCTGGACAAGGGAAGAAAAGCTGTGATGCTCCTTTTGGAACGTGAAGCTATGAAAATGGAAGGGGGTGCCCAGACCCTGGATTTCCATAACCCCGCACGTCTCCAGTTCACTGTGGACTTTGATCCATTGTGTGATGTAGACCTAGTCATCGAGGCTGTGTTTGAGAACATGGCGCTGAAGAAGGAAATATTCCACAAGCTGTCAAAGGTCTGCAAGCCAGAGGCCTTGCTGTGTACAAACACATCAGCCCTGAACATCGACGAAATAGCTTCTGCCACGAACCGCCCACAGCAGGTCATTGGCACCCACTTCTTCTCCCCTGCCCATGTGATGAGGCTGCTGGAAATCATCTATGGCCACCACACATCCCCCACCGCCATCGCCACTGCTGTGCAGCTGGCCAAAGCCCTGAAAAAGGTTGGGGTGGTGGTAGGGAATTGTTTTGGGTTTGTTGGGAATCGCATGATGTTCCCGTACGTACAACAGGCGGTTTTCCTTTTAGAGGAAGGAAGCAGACCAGAAGCAGTAGATCAGGCTCTTGAAGATTTTGGGTTTAAGATAGGCCCTTTCCGCATGTCTGACCTTGCCGGGCTGGATGTGGGCTGGAGGTCTCGGAAGGAGCAGGGCCTGACTGGGCCGTCCCTCCCAGCGGGCACGCCGGCCCGGCAGCGGCACGGCCAGCGCTACAGCCCCCTGCCAGACCTCCTGTGCCAGCACGGCCGCTTCGGCCAGAAAACCGGCAAAGGCTGGTACCGGTACGAGAAGGCCGGGGGCAGGACAGCCACGCCAGACCCATGGCTCCACAACTTCCTGTCCCGGTACCGAGACACCCACGGCATCAAGAGCCATTCTATAGACCAGGAGGAAATCCTGGAGCGGTGTTTGTTTTCCCTTATCAACGAGGGGTTTGCCATCCTGGCTGAGGGAATAGCATCAGGCCCGGAGCACCTGGATGTCATTTACATCAATGGCTACGGGTGGCCGAAGCACAGGGGCGGCCCCATGTTCTACGCCTCCACCGTGGGGCTCCCCCGCGTGCTGGCTAAACTGCAGAAATACTCCGAGGCCCACCCCGATGTGCCTGGGCTACGGCCCAGTGCCTTTCTGAAAAAGCTGGTGGCTGTGGGGAACCCCCCCCTCAAGGAGTGGATGTCCTACCTGAGCCGGCAGAGCCCCAAGCTGTGACTCCTCTGATGGAGGCTGATCGCATGAAACCTGTGCTTCAATTGCACGTCTCTTCCAATCAAACCCAAAGTGCTACAGGAAACAAAGTCACGGGCCTTCCTGGGCCTTTGCAGGGAATAACTTTGGCCAATGATTGATCTCGTTTCCCCACGTGCTGCAGGTCACCACCGCCTTCACCCATCCTTCTCTCTCAGCCCAGCCTCACCCACTGTCTTCCCACACTGCTATGTAAAGGCCTGTCTCATTTTGCACTGCCTGCAGATCATCACAGCTGTACTCCTCTCCCTGTCTGCCTTTGGGGAAGGCAGGGAGCAGCATTTACAGCCCACAACGCAAATCATGGCTGGAGCCAAGAAAATTACAATCACAGTTCACCCAAGACCTGCCAGATCTACCAAATCCTGTCTTCAATCTGTTTCCCAGTTTGATTCAGTTCTTTCCTGTGCAGCCACCTCTCCTCAATTCCCTGGCTCTTCTGCAGCCAGCCAGCTGGAACCTGCTCCCTTCCTGCTGCTGGGGGACAGGTGGCACAAGGGTGCAGCACCTTCAGAGGTAAAGTTAAATGAAGTGGAGAGAGCAGGTCTGGGCAGAGAGCAAGGGGCAGTCCCTTGCTGTCCCCTGGTACTCTCTCCCTGCTGCAGAGGAGGCTCTAATGAATGGCAGAAAAGCCACAAAAACCTCAACCTGACTCACCTGCCCTGTGGTGTTGGCTCACGACTGGCTTTCTGCATCCAGACTCCATCCTCTGTTGCCATGATCCCCACCTGGCTTTGTCCAAGCAGAAACATCTTCTGGCATCTCTTCAGTGTGGAAATGTGTTGCCATCACTCCTCGCATCTTGCTTGACTACACCTACCAGGTCTTGGGGCTCAACAGGCTCTAATTGACCAGCTTGAAACACCACCTGGCACTGACCAGCTTTTCACATGGGCAGAGGGTGCGCTGAGAAGGGCACAGCACAGGAGCTGTGCAGGCAGGGACACTGCTGCAGGCCGGCAGGGAGGTGGCAGATCTCTAGCAAAGGGCAGAGCAGAGGGAGAGGGAGCCAAACTAGCTCCAGACTTGATGCTTTGGGACAAAGTCTCCCCTTTCACATGTCTTGTGAATGTATCGTCCAGTCTGGTGTGGTCATATTCCCTTCTCAGGGATATGGAATGTTTTACTTTTGATTTTAATTTAATAAAACTGCTTTGATTGTCTAATGACATTATATGGTGACACATGGGATAGCAGAGAAAAAGCTAATGTGCTTCGTTTTTGTTTTTTCCCCATTGCTTCTTTACATGGTGGAATGAGATAATTTTTCTGTTTCTG
This sequence comes from Struthidea cinerea, assembly GCA_013397865.1. NCBI lineage: Eukaryota > Metazoa > Chordata > Aves > Passeriformes > Corcoracidae > Struthidea > Struthidea cinerea. The sequence goes on from VZTI01002517.1 coordinate 564,972, forward strand.
GAGGAGTTTGCGTCTGAAAAGGCTGCGTGCCTCTTTTTTCTAAATATGTTTTATTTTGCCCTTTGTCTACTCCTGTCCACCAGTGGGTGAGGGAGCAAAACCAAGGGCAGGAAACCCTCCAGGAGTTACAAGACAACCCAAGTGCCTGGTTCCAGGGAGGATTTTTCTCCAGGACTGGAGAAGGAGTCCCTCTAGGCCCAGCAAACTGGGGCAGTTCCCCCCAAATTATTCATGTGCCACAGCTGGGAGCAATCCAGCTTGGCTCAAAGGTGAAGCACTACTTCCACGCCAGCAGGCTCTGCATGACACGTTACAAAACAGCGCTGGCCGTGCTGGCAGCAGGCCTGTCATACCCAGGACAGCTCTGGACACGATGCCCTGCCCAGGCTAACTTCCCCTCTGCTGTGCCTCATGCCATGGTGTTCACCCGCACCGGGGATCAGTTGGGAAAGGGCAATTCCCTTGCAGCAGGAGGCTGCAGAGCAGAGGACGTGCCCTTCCTCTGGAGCAGCAGTGTTATCCCGGGATATAGAGACTCACCAGCTTCTGCCCTGGGGCCAAAATGCTTCTCGTCACCTGCAGTACCTGTGTACTCGTGCCTTCGGTGGGCCCGTTTCCCTCACCGGGAATTGCTGAGAACAGAGGTTGTTCACACCAGTGCTGTCTCTCCTGACGGAAGTTCATTTGTAAATCACATCGACCACAGCAGCCCAGCATCGATCGCTGTGTCTGCCTGACGTCGCAGCAGCCAGCGGTGACATTGCTGCCGCCGCGAGGTCGCACTCCCGGCTCCGGGAGGGCGAGGCAGTGCCGGGGAGCCCCGGCCCCCGGCTCCGGGAGGCCGAGGCAGTGCCGGGGAGCCCTGGCCCCCTGCTCCGGGAGGGCGAGGCAGTGCCGGGGAGCCCCGGCCCCCGGCTCCGGGAGGCCGAGGCAGTGCCGGGGAGCCCTGGCCCCCTGCTCCGGGAGGGCGAGGCAGTGCCGGGGAGCCCCGGCCCCCGGCTCCGGGAGGGCGAGGCAGGGCCTGGCAGCCCCGGCCCCCGGCCCGCTGCGCTCCGGCAGGGCAGAGCGCGCCCAGGGGCAGCCGCGGCTCCTCGGCCCTCAGCCCTGCAGGGCAGCCGCCCGTGCTCGGCAGCCTGATCCAAAGCCCTCGGTGCCTGCTGACAAGCAGCCCGAGCAGCAACCACCAGCCTGTTCTGGGAGCCTCTTCGGTAAGTTGTTAACAGCCTTGCACAGTCCCCATCAGCTCAAATGTGCAGCGATGCCAGAAATATGCCCATGAGTGACATGTTTCTTCATTTAACAGGAGAGAACACAGCCCCGCGCAGAGGAGAACTTGATAACCACTTGGTACAGGATTAGTTTTCCCACCTGTCTTTTTAAAACAATTAACCATTTTCACTCAGTGAGAAAATATCTGTTAAAAATGTTTTCCAGGTAAAACCATCCCTGTAGACGAGGAATGTCCCCAGCTCCGCACGCTTGCTGGATGTCTGACCGTTCCACGTTATCCATGAGCTGAGGTTATACAGTTCTCCGGCACCGAGGCCGTGGCTACGTACAATGCGAGCCGGCTCCAGTCCATCCTTAATCTTCGGGCCCTGCTTCTGCTTTCATGTGGTGTCTGGCTGCATGGCTGCGCTTTCGGCACAGCGGGGTGCTCGCTTTCAGTCTGAGGAGATTCAGCGTCGGCCCTGCGAGCACCCGTGGCCTCTCGCATGCAGCTGCAGGATTGTTAGATATCTTTAATTAAGTCGGTGAACTCTGCCAGTGCAGCAGATGCCTCCATTAACTGCTCAGCCACAGGCATTGTGCAAAACAGTAGCGAATGGGAGTGCACCAAAGGGGAGGATTGCCTTAGCTTTGATCAGAGTCCCTGCAGCGCCGGCCCTTCAAAGGGAGGCCGAGAGCTCCCTGCCTTAGGCTGCTCAGAAGTGCTGTCCTGCAGCACACGCCTAAATTGGATGGGGTGCTTGGGTCTTGCCAGAAACACCTACTCCTCTTTCTGTAACCCACAGGTCACCTTCCTTCTTTATTTCTTTTGAATTGAAAGTGATCTGACAGACCAGGCTGGTCTGAGAGCACTTCTGGAGGTGAGATAGTGCTGGAGAGGCAGGACTTTGTGTCAGCAGATAGAAGTGTCAGGTCTCCTTTGGCCAGGGTTCTCGTAGGAGCTGAGCTGCATCCCTCATTTGCTGCTGGTGGGCTCCTGGGAACATGGGGACATCAGGACAGTGTCAGAGAAACACCTGGATTTGCAATCAGTTTCTCCTCTGCTTGCAAACAGCTGAGCAAGGTCCTAAATGTTTGCAGATTTCAGTGGGATTTCAGCAAAACAAAAGCAGATAAGCCTCCAGGAGTGTCACAATACTCTCTTCCCAGTGTAATAAACACTGGAGACATTTAAAATGTACAGGCCTGTGAAGGTCTCCTGCTCCTGGTGACCAGAGCCAAGGGAGGCTTAAAGCCGCTGCTCAGTGCAGCGGGGCACATATCCCCTGCCCAGACAGGCTGAGTTTAATGGTGTGGCCATCCCAGATCCGAGGAGGTGAGGGCACAGCTGGGACACAGTCATGTGGCACTGAGGTGCTGCAGGAGGGGACCGTGGATGAGCCGGAAGGGCCAGCAGCACTGCAGAGACCAGGTCTGCGCTGCAAGTCAGGGATCACAGCCAGAGGTGGTTCAAAGCCACTCTGTGCTCTGCAGTTATGACCCATATCCCTTGGTCTGACCCATAAAGTGTGGAGCTGATCACAGCCAGACACCAGCAGCTTGGCTCTTCTTAAGCCCTTCTTGTGGCAAGAAGCAAATGGTTCTCTCAGCACGCCTTCAGGAGGGTGTGCAGGATGGGGACACCTCTGGGATCTATCCCAGGACAGAGCCCGTATGAACTGTCTGAGAATATTCTGGAGAACACAGGAAAATAAGTATGTTTTGGCTGTTTCTGACATAGAGCTATTGGGTATTGTACAAAGATAAGGGACTATGAAAATGACCATTTGATTTCTCTTCTAACAGAAAGCTGACTTCAACTCCCAGTGCTGAGCAGAGCAGCAATAAAACTGCAATCTTCTTTCAAACATAGCAGGGAAACAAGTCCACCACCACACTTGGGAAACAAATAATGTAGCCACGGCTCAAGATAAATCCAAACTTTAATTTTGGCCTAAAGATGTGATTGTTGGAAAATAACAATACACTTTCATATCTTTATTAACCAAAATTATATCTACTGATTATTTTACAAAATTAAAGACAAAGTTTATCAGGGTTTTTAAAATCACTGCGTGCTTAGAAAGAAATGGGTTTCTGAATTAGATTAAGTAGCATGAAGAAAAAAAAAAACAACTAAAACCCGCCTGTGCCGCGGGCCACGTGTGCAAGCAGCTCAGTGTCCTGCTCCATTGGCTCTGGCACTGCAGGGGTGATCTGTGTCCACCTGTCTCGCCGAACAGCAAAGAACTGCACACTTGGAGCGCCCCAGATCGCTGGTAATCGAGGCTGCTTGCCTGCTGCCCAAGCTCCCCGGAGGCTGCTGTCCGGTGCCAGGGTGCCCGGATCCCATTTATCAAGCCCGGTGGTGTCTGGAGAGGAGCTCCACATGGCCGGGGGAGTGCTCGGGGGAGCCTGGCAGCCGGCCCACGGCCCTGCTGGGAGCCGGGCTGACCCGCCCGGGGCTGGTGGCCGCTCCCGCCCGTGCGCTCCGGCCGCTGCAAGCGCCTTTGGAAAGCAGCGACCTCTCGCAGCGAGCCAAAGCTGCCGGCAGCGCCCTCGGGCGCCGTCCCGGGCTCACCCCGCCGCGCAGGGCAGCCCGCGGGTCACCCTCCCACCCTCCCGGGGGACACAGCCATGGGGGGCACAGCCATCGAGGGGCACGGCCATCGCGGGACACGGCCGCCAGGGCACACAGCCATCGGGGACACGACCATCGTGGACACAGCTATGAGGGACCACGGTCACAGCAGGGCACTGCCATCGTGGGGCATGGCCATCGGGGGACAGCGCCATCGGGTGATGCGGCCATCGGGGTACCGCGGGCGGTGCTGCGGGACGGG